>CM068307.1:42177225-42222225 GCA_034768735.1 Schistosoma mekongi
TATATATATATATATATATATATATATATATATATATATATATATATATATATATATATATATATATATATATATATA
The DNA here is from genome assembly GCA_034768735.1 of Schistosoma mekongi. Lineage (NCBI taxonomy): Eukaryota > Metazoa > Platyhelminthes > Trematoda > Strigeidida > Schistosomatidae > Schistosoma > Schistosoma mekongi. The sequence continues at coordinate 42,177,304 of CM068307.1, forward strand.
TATATATATATATATATATATATATATATATATATATATATATATATATATATATATATATATATATATATATATATATATATATATATATATATATATATATATATATATATATATATATATATATATATATATATATATATATATATATATATATATATATATATATATATATATATATATATATATATATATATATATATATATATATATATATATATATATATATATATATATATATATATATATATATATATATATATATATATATATATATATATATATATATATATATATATATATATATATATATATATATATATATATATATATATATATATATATATATATATATATATATATATATATATATATATATATATATATATATATATATATATATATATATATATATATATATATATATATATATATATATATATATATATATATATATATATATATATATATATATATATATATATATATATATATATATATATATATATATATATATATATATATATATATATATATATATATATATATATATATATATATATATATATATATATATATATATATATATATATATATATATATATATATATATATATATATATATATATATATATATATATATATATATATATATATATATATATATATATATATATATATATATATATATATATATATATATATATATATATATATATATATATATATATATATATATATATATATATATATATATATATATATATATATATATATATATATATATATATATATATATATATATATATATATATATATATATATATATATATATATATATATATATATATATATATATATATATATATATATATATCAAGTCCAATGCCGTTACTCCAAGTGGAGCATAGACCGCCCACCAGCATTCTCCAGCCAACTCTGTCCTGGGCTTTCCGTTCTAGCTCCTTCCCAAGTGCTGTTCATTCTCTTCATGTCTGTTTCCAATTCCCGACGCAATGTGTTCTTGGGTCTTCCTCTGTTTCTGTGGCCTTTAGGATTCCAAGTCAGTGCTTGTCTTGTGACACAAGTTTGATGGTTTCCTCAGTGTGTGTCCAATCCATCTCCAGCGTCTTTTCCTAATTTCTTCCTCAACTGGAAGTTGATTAGTTCTCTGCCACAACAGGTTGTTGTTGATGGTATCTGGCCAACGAATCCGAAGAATCCTACGCAGGCAGTTGTTTATAAATACTTGTAACTTCTGTAGGTACTTTTCGTAGTTCTCCTTGCAAGTTTCAGCTCCATACAACAGGACTGTCTTCACATTTGTGATTGAAAATTTTGACTTTTATATTGACTGACAGTTGGTTTGAGTTCCAGATGTTTTTCAGCTGTAAAAATGCTGCCCTTGCCTTACCAATCCGCGCCTTCACATCCGAATCAGACCTCCTTGTTTGTCGATGATGCTGCCCAAATATGTAAGGTTTCAACGTCTTCCAGAATTTCTCCCAGTCAAGTGTAATTGGGTTAGTAGTTTGTTGTTTTGTATCGGAGGATCTTGCTTTTCCCTTTGTGTATGTTGAGGCCTACTGCTGCTGAGGCTGCTGCTATATTGTTGGTCTTCTTCTGCATTTGATGATGTGTGTGAGAAAGAAGAGCTAGGTCATCTGCAAAGTCCAAGTCATCTAGTTTCGTCGATGTTGTCCATTGTATTCCGAGAGTGCCTTCAGATGTTGCAGTCTTCATGATCCAGTCGATGACCAGTAGGAAGAGGAAGGGCGAGAGTAAGCAGCTTTGTCTGACACCGGTCTTCACTTCGAATGAATCTGTGAGCTGACCTCCATGCACGATTTTACAATGTAGTCCGTCGTAAGAATTTCGTATGATGTTGACTATCTTCTCGGGTACGCCGTAATGTCGTAGAAGGCTCCATAATATTCTCCTATCCACGCTGTCGAATGCCTTTTCATAGTCGATGAAGTTGATGTAAAGTGGTGAATTCCATTCAATTGATTGTTCAACAATGAACCGTAGAGTGGCGATTTGATTGGTACATGATCGATCTTTACGGAATCCGGCCTGTTGATCTCGGAGTTGGCCGTCGACTGGGCCCTTTAATCTGTTCAATAACACTCTGTTGAAGACCTTTCCTGGTACTGAAAGTAGAGTAATGCCTCTGTAGTTCTCACAATTGTTGAGATCGCCTTTCTTTGGTATCTTGATGAGGTACCCTTCTTTCCAGTCTGCTGGAACTTGTTCTTCCTCCCAAATCTTCCTGAAGAGAATGTGGAGTATCTTTGAAGTTGCTTCTATATCTGTCTTCAGTGCCTCTGCTGGTATGTTGTCTGGTCCTGCTGACTTGCCACTCTTGAGCTGTCTGATGGCCATTTTGATTTCTTCGACTGTTGATGGGTCTGTGCTTATAGGGAGATCCGTGGCTGCTGCTTCGATGACTGGTGGGTTCAGTGGGGCTGGTCTATTCAAGAGTTCTTGGAAGTGCTCTACCCACCTGTTCCGTTGTTCATGCACTTCAGTGATTGGTTTGCCAGCCTTGTTCTTGATTGGCCGTTCTGGCTTGTTGAATTTCCCAGCTAACTTCTTCGTTGTATCGTATAAGAGCCTCATATTTCCTTCTCTTGCAGCTTTTTCCGCTGTCATTGCTAGGTCCTCAACAAACTTCCGTTTATCCAACCTGATGCTCCTCTTCACTTGCTTGTTGACTTCGGTGTATTCGGCCTGTGCCTTGGCTTTCTCTGCTCTTGTCCGACTGTTATTGATCGCTGTCTTTCTGTTCCTCCTTTCTTGGATCTTGTCCAGAGTTCTAACAGAAATCCACTCTTTTTGGTGTTGTTTCTTGAGACCCAAAACCTCCTGACATGTTGAGGTTATTGTTCCCTTAATCTCTTTCCAGTTGTCTTCCATATTAGTTCCACCTTTTCTAGTAGATTATGAAATGCCTGAAACTTGTTGCTGAGAGTTAATTTGAATTCGTTGCGTTTGTTAGTATCACGGAGAAGGGCTGTATTAAACTTGTGTAATACTGCTGCTCCAGTTGTCCAGTGCTTCCTCAGCTTCAGTTTCATTTTAGTTACCACCAAATGGTGATCTGAAGCTATGTCGGCTCCTCTCCTTGCTCTTACGTCTTCCATGGTCCTTCTAAACCTCTTATTGATGCAGATGTGGTCGATTTGGTTCTCCGTGATGTGGTCCGGTGAAATCCATGTAATTTTGTGTATACGTTTGTGAGAGAAAACGGTGCCACCTATAATCATTTTGTTGAAGGCACATAAGTTCACGAACCTCTCACCGTTATCATTCCTTTCTCCCACTCCATGTTGTCCCATGATGTCTTCATACCTGGTGTTATCCACTCCGACCTTGGCGTTGAAGTCGCCCATTAGAATAGTCAGGTCCTTGGCTGAACATTTCTCGATGATTGACTGCAGCCTCGAATAGAACTGGTCTTTGTCGTCTTCGTGGCTGTCGTTGGTGGGTGCGTAGCACTGGATGACATTCATTGCAATCCCTTCCTTCTTCGTCTTGAAGGATGCTGTGATGATCCTAGGTCCATGAGGTTCCCATCTTATAAGAGACTTCCATGCATCTTGGGATAACACCAATGCTACTCTTTGTGTGTGGGGGGCGTTTTCTTCTTCGTGGCCGGAGTATAAAAGCACATTTCCCGAGGATAACCGTTGCTGTCCAGCTTGCACCCAATGCGTTTCGCTTATTCCAAGTATCTTCAGGTTGTATCTTTTCATTTCTTCAGCTATTTGCATGGTCCTCCCTGTTTCCCACAGCGTGCGGACATTCCACGTACCTATACTAATGGTTGCTCTGGTTGTCAGAAGAGACATCGGCCTCGTGGCTTCCGAAGAAACTCGGCTTTCACCATGAGGCGTCATAACATACCTTCCAACTCCCAGGGCAGAGTGAAAATGGTTATAAAGGTTTTTACTGGTTAGCGTTTTTTTAGCACATTTGCTGTTTTACGGGATGGGGTTGCTAGCCCATGCCCAACCCTCCTCCTTTATCCGGGCTTGGGACCGGCAGCAACCCTAGGGGCTACAGGCGGAGTTATATTATAATATGATATGATATAGAGATATAAATTGCCGTAGGCTTCACGCACCCCGTCAACCAATTAGAAAAATAACACCACTACAACGAATATAAAATTTGATTGGATATATCACAGATTGATGTTGGCAGGATACCATTGACAACAAGGGAGCACTGGACAGCTGTTTCGTTCTAGTGTGGAACTCTTCAGAAGTTGATGAATGGAAAATGATACACTAACAGTTAGCGTGATAAACCAAGGGACAATGCAATCGGAGTATAATAATAATTGGAACAAAATATCCCTTTTGTATGCAACCAAAATAAATGAAACAGACTACTAACAAATCTAGAAAATAATAAATATTTTTTACATCCTCGACATATCACTTAAGAATATTCAATGAAAACTTTTATCTGATTTTACGTAGAATACCAGCGATTGGAAGCTTTGTATGAAACAAGTATATTTCATTGAAACATTTGATGTATATATATATATATATATATATATATATATATATATATATATATATATATATATATATATATATATATATATATATATATATATATATATATATATATATATATATATATATATATATATATATATATATATATATATATATATATATATATATATATATATATATATATATATATATATATATATATATATATATATATATATATATATATATATATATATATATATATATATATATATATATATATATATATATATATATATATATATATATATATATATATATATATATATATATATATATATATATATATATATATATATATATATATATATATATATATATATATATATATATATATATATATATATATATATATATATATATATATATATATATATATATATATATATATATATATATATATATATATATATATATATATATATATATATATATATATATATATATATATATATATATATATATATATATATATATATATATATATATATATATATATATATATATATATATATATATATATATATATATATATATATATATATATATATATATATATATATATATATATATATATATATATATATATATATATATATATATATATATATATATATATATATATATATATATATATATATATATATATATATATATATATATATATATATATATATATATATATATATATATATATATATATATATATATATATATATATATATATATATATATATATATATATATATATATATATATATATATATATATATATATATATATATATATATATATATATATATATATATATATATATATATATATATATATATATATATATATATATATATATATATATATATATATATATATATATATATATATATATATATATATATATATATATATATATATATATATATATATATATATATATATATATATATATATATATATATATATATATATATATATATGAAGTCACCAGTGTTATTAGTTGAAATCAAATTATTCGGTATCAGTGAATATCACGTTTCAGCGATCATTTATGTCTACTTGCTAAGTTATCAATCTTTTAACTTTTACAGAAAAATGCTCAGATTTTAAGTAACTATTGGACAACTTTGCAGGTAGAAATGAATAACAGAATTTAATAATTGTGTACATCAATGAATGAAAATAGACATTTATTCATATTGTCAGAATATCACTACTTACATTTACATCCATTTAAGTATTGTAAAAAAGGATCTACAAACCTTTTATTGAGGTTGAACACCAAAAACGACAATTAGCTAGTCATTGACTGAAAACAATGAAGTACCAGACAATAGCTTTATCTCATTACAGTTCTTCACACATTTGCACGTTGATGACATTCAAACGCAGGACAACACAGCTTCACAGTACATGGTTAACGTTTAGACTGTTGTATCAACTTTGATCGGTATACATTTGTCAATTCGGTGATTAAGCCAACATGTATCATGTCTTAAAATACTCATAATTCACATGCACTTCTCACAAACTCTACACAAAGCTACAGTCATTCCGCTCTAAAGTCAGTCACGTAATATCATGCAATAAAATCAACCACACATTCAACACTCAAAATAACTATGATAGCATTAATCTGAAAGATTCTTTGCGTTTTTTTTTTTTTTTTTTTTTTTTTTTTTTTTTTTTTTTTTTTTTTTTTTTTTTTTTTTTTTTTTTTTTTTTTTTTTTTTTTTTTTTTTTTTTTTTTTTTTTTTTTTTTTTTTTTTTTTTTTTTTTTTTTTTTTTTTTTTTTTTTTTTTTTTTTTTTTTTTTTTTTTTTTTTTTTTTTTTTTTTTTTTTTTTTTTTTTTTTTTTTTTTTTTTTTTTTTTTTTTTTTTTTTTTTTTTTTTTTTTTTTTTTTTTTTTTTTTTTTTTTTTTTTTTTTTTTTTTTTTTTTTTTTTTTTTTTTTTTTTTTTTTTTTTTTTTTTTTTTTTTTTTTTTTTTTTTTTTTTTTTTTTTTTTTTTTTTTTTTTTTTTTTTTTTTTTTTTTTTTTTTTTTTTTTTTTTTTTTTTTTTTTTTTTTTTTTTTTTTTTTTTTTTTTTTTTTTTTTTTTTTTTTTTTTTTTTTTTTTTTTTTTTTTTTTTTTTTTTTTTTTTTTTTTTTTTTTTTTTTTTTTTTTTTTTTTTTTTTTTTTTTTTTTTTTTTTTTTTTTTTTTTTTTTTTTTTTTTTTTTTTTTTTTTTTTTTTTTTTTTTTTTTTTTTTTTTTTTTTTTTTTTTTTTTTTTTTTTTTTTTTTTTTTTTTTTTTTTTTTTTTTTTTTTTTTTTTTTTTTTTTTTTTTTTTTTTTTTTTTTTTTTTTTTTTTTTTTTTTTTTTTTTTTTTTTTTTTTTTTTTTTTTTTTTTTTTTTTTTTTTTTTTTTTTTTTTTTTTTTTTTTTTTTTTTTTTTTTTTTTTTTTTTTTTTTTTTTTTTTTTTTTTTTTTTTTTTTTTTTTTTTTTTTTTTTTTTTTTTTTTTTTTTTTTTTTTTTTTTTTTTTTTTTTTTTTTTTTTTTTTTTTTTTTTTTTTTTTTTTTTTTTTTTTTTTTTTTTTTTTTTTTTTTTTTTTTTTTTTTTTTTTTTTTTTTTTTTTTTTTTTTTTTTTTTTTTTTTTTTTTTTTTTTTTTTTTTTTTTTTTTTTTTTTTTTTTTTTTTTTTTTTTTTTTTTTTTTTTTTTTTTTTTTTTTTTTTTTTTTTTTTTTTTTTTTTTTTTTTTTTTTTTTTTTTTTTTTTTTTTTTTTTTTTTTTTTTTTTTTTTTTTTTTTTTTTTTTTTTTTTTTTTTTTTTTTTTTTTTTTTTTTTTTTTTTTTTTTTTTTTTTTTTTTTTTTTTTTTTTTTTTTTTTTTTTTTTTTTTTTTTTTTTTTTTTTTTTCTGGTCATATGCTTACAGGCAGTCAAATCATGAATGTATAGATAATGAAGTGTGCATTTCATGTGATGCTAAGTATACATTAAAAAATATCGACATGATTCCATCATCTCTTATTCCCACTCCCATTCTTTGCCTACTCAACTGGATATATCGACACAATTACGAGATTAGGCATCCAACATTTTACATTCAATTAGAGTTTGTTAGTGCTTAGTAATATGTCTTTACGAATTTATATAAGATTAGTTAGAGGACGATTAATGGGAGAAAGATTGTTTACAAGGAATGTCAATCGTCTCTATAAACGTTATATTTCTAACGAATAAATTCATATCTAATAGATTCTTTACGTTTCGTAATGTTTTCCTATAGAGAGTAGTTTGTTATATAGTGAAGCATCAACTACAATTGAAGTCAGTAGTTATCCTAATCTAAACGATATTTCTCAGTAGCAACAGGTTGCCATGTAGTGTTGTGATTCATTCTAGTGCCATCCAAAATGTATGTTTGTTAATAACAATTTGATTCTATACTATTTTACATAGTCAACATTTTTCAGTTTTAATGTTTATTTAGTTCTTCAGTAAAAATTAACCTTCCACCCCTATGCCACCTTGCAGTGCTAATGTCTGTTTTCATGCAACTATAATGTGTGTTATATTCATGCCATGATACTTCATACTGCATATTTCATTTTCAACTTCCATTGTATTGTTTTAGATCTAAGCGCTTATCCAGACTGTTAGTCATTTGATTACTTTTAATTGTAGTTGTATTATGTAAACTTTACCTTTAACATTTATGAATAGGAATTATATGAAGATTTTATTTAAGATGCCTCAGTAAACAATCACCTCTATCAGCTATTCAACATACACTTTCAATTCATTTTTTCTTTCTAATAATGTCATGAAGTTGATGTGATGACGATTGATTGTAGTTAACTGTTCATCACTAAGTAAACAGATAGTTTAATAACTAGACTTGTGGATATAGTTCATAAGTGTATTGATTAGTGTTTGAGGCAAACTGAATCATGTTACACCTATAGAGATGCTGAACTTTATGTGTGCTCAATTTCAAACAGGCACTTTTCTCAGTTAGTTAACTATTCAATTAAATATTTGTAACGAGTGTACTAACGTCTAATAAAATGTGAGACAGTATTTTTTCGACAAAAGTTTTATCATTCTGAAAATTGCGATTGATATCTTTTCAGTGCCAAAGAACTTAAACATACGAATAGACGAAGTCAGAAAAACATTTTACAATTCCCTCATACAAAAATGTAAGTACTTCTAATTAGTGTGAGTTTGTGTAATACCGAAATGTGTGATGCCGGTCAATCAGACGTTCTATTTAATGTTTCTATCAAACGACATTAGAATATCAAAGTTTCAAATGTAATGAGTTTCATTGTAGTTCGTTGTACAATACTACTTTACTGACTTCACTCAATAGTATAATGACAATATCGAACTGAAGAAGAAACAATTCGCATGCTCTATTGAATATATTTAGTATCTTGCAATATGTCATGTCATATGTATTTGACGACATGTCTATGTGATTTGCATTTCAGTTAAAACCCTTCATGAGTTCCCGGAAAACTGTACAGCAGAGAATATTCAAAACACAAGTTGGGAAGGTTAGACGAGTATACACTGAATAAGCTTGATTCATTACACTTCTTTTAAAATGTTCTTTAGTAGCCTTATTCTTTATACTATTTAAACCAATCATTACTTAATCTATTTTATGATAGTTCATCAGTGAAAAAATATTTTTCACCTTTGTTTATATCGTCCTTGATATTTATTGACGGAATTCATGATTCTATTTATTGACATCATACTGTTTCCATTAGTTGTAGTTATCGTTCTTAATTTCTTTGTCGGTAGTTATACTACTTTCCATTTCAATGCAGGAATAACCAGCAGAACGTTTTGAAACTTTTCTTTTTTCAAGAATTGATGACAATAATAAATTAATTTTCACTTTTAGATTGTGTGTCTATTATAAACTAGACATCTGATTGTTATGAGATGAAAAGTTTATTATAACTGCTGAGTATGACCAATTGGTTGACGTGACTATATGCGCACGATGTTACAGTAACAAACGACTATGAGAATGACTAGTCGGTCCCTTTAAGTCTGCCTGATATCCAGCCAATCCCATATCGGAACAGGAAAAGCACAAAATTAATGACCAACCAGAGAAAATTAGATTGTATTCTAACCAATCCTTTATATTTACATCAAACCCAACCACCCTGTCAACTAATTAGGAAATTGACACCATTACAAATAAGGATTAACAGTGACATTGAACTAGATTAGCGACTTTAAAATTGGAAAACCACTGTTCATTAGTGAAAAATGATACATATCCACCCAAATGCAAAATGTTAATTCAGGATTGGCTTGATTCGACACCGAAGTTAAAGATAGGGAGTGAGGCAATTGAATGTGTTGACCGGTTCACTTATCTTGGAAGCCTCATCAATCCTGACGGTTTGGTGTTTGCTGAAGTCTCTGCGCGTATACATAAGTCACGATTAGCTTTTGGGAATCTGCGTCATCTGTGGCGTAGGCGAGACATCCGACTACTGAGCAAAGGACGTGTTTACTGCGCAGTAGTAGTTCGATCCGTCTTACTTTATGGATGTGAAACATGGTCATTAAGGATAGAGGATATTCGTAGGCTCCTGGTTTTCGATCATAGATGTCTTCGAAGCATTGCTCGTGTTCCCTGGGACCACCGAGTAAGCAATACGTGGGTTAGGAATAGAGTACTAGGTAGATACGTTAAGTCTATTGATGAAGTAGTAAATCTCCATCAGCTAAGGTGGTTAGGACATGTGTTACGTATGCCTGACCACTGCCTGCCTCGACGAGGGATGCTATCTTATGTGGGAGCAGGCTGGAAGAAAGCTAGGGGCGGCCAAACCAAAACATGGCACCAGTCCATGAAGTCATTGACAGTTGGGCTGAGCCATGTTAATAGGTGCAGACTACCTGGTTGGGGTCCGCGTGACGCTCGTAATAAATGGCTAGAGACCTTGTGTGATATGACTCAAAATCGTTGGCAATGGCTCAGGTGCATCAACTCCTTGTCTTCCTCCAAATTCTAAGTTTCTGAACTTATCATAATTTTCTCTTTACTGAACCACATTTTCTTGAATGTTATCTCTGGTCTCTATTCCTTTTCATTAATAATAACTCTGTTACTACCTCCCCTACTCTGGGATTTGATTCGACAATTTAATTCCTATCTTCTACTTTGGGTATGGCAACTTAAACTGATGTACACATGTACCAAGTTCTACGTTGTAACTGTCTGTCTGTCATCTCCACTTAATGCATTTTTCAAGCTTCTTTTCCGAAATAGTATTAATGTCGTATTAGCTCTCAAACTAGTCACAGCCCTTTCAATAACGTAACCTGTGAGAAAATCACATCTGGTTGTTGATACCAACTTTAACTCAAGAAACTCTACTTAAGAGATTGCATCCAATTTCTGAGTGTTTTCTAAGACAAAGGCAGTAGGTGTTTTAGAATTGCTCGGTAAACATAGATTAAGATCAGAATTAACGTCTATAGAATTTCCATCAGCTTCACTCAGTGCGTCTACATTTTTGCTATATCTTATTGTGGCACATATTCCTAGACTAACTGGAGAAGCACTTGCATAAGGCACTTCATTATGTGAACCGTCGTCAGCACATCTCTTATTTTAGGATTCTACTACGCAGTTCTTGCAATAATTAGTGATATTTGCTGTATATGGGTCTTCGGACGGACCTAAACGACAGTACCTACTAACGTGTCATTTGCCCAAACATGTAAATTACACAAACGTGACCTACTTACAAACTCAACCCGCTGCGGTATGCGTAATGGGACGAACTGACAGCATTCGTCTAATTTGTGTTATTCTGAGCACAGAATACACGTATCTCCCTTTACTGCATCGCAAACGACCGACGATAAACAGACGCATCAGACTCAAAAGTAGGTTGCATCAATCCTCCGAATCTACTCATCGTTTGACTCACACTATTTTCGACTAGTCTTAGAACACCTAAGAAATCCGGCTCAATCCGTTCTTCTTCCATAGGGGCACTTAAATCCACCTATTTCTCTTTCAGCCTACTAGGAAGACGTTAAACTATTATCTCAATCACAGGGATTGAACCAACTTATGAGCCTTACCGAGAGAAATCATGGGGTTTTTATTACCAACAAGTTGTCTAAGAATGATGCCATCTCTTGTAAACTATCCTTTATTTGTCGACCGTTGCTTCTCGCTCCATCAAATGCCTTGCTCGCTTTAACAGATGGTAGACCGAATCTCTGCTTAAGTATACGTAGGGCGTCCTTACAGCCTCCTGGCGATAAAAGCTGGCAACATCGAATAGCACTAGCAGCTGCCCCCGTGCACTGCCAAGTCAGAAACAATAACTTCATCTCCTCCGAAATCCTTGGGTCACATAAGATAACATTGAGTTCCTTTACAAAGCGAGAGTAGTCAACCGGGTTAACATCGAAAATTCTAGGTGAGAACTTCGCAAACTAAAACGGTAACATTCCCTTATCAGCTACAGAGTTCTGCGACAAATTAGAATCAGTCTTATTAACATTAACATAATTGTTGTCATCATAACTCACCGTGCTCGAAACCAATTGCCCATGCCTCTTGGAAGACCCAGGCATGTCTATCGTGATCAGCGTGAGAGTTAAGTTTTATCGTCCAAAGGTTGTTTCTCGAAATCGGCGACCGATCCAAAGGAAAACGATTACGAGCCAATATCCAGAAACTGTCAAATCAATCAACTAAATTGCCACTGCTAATCAATTACTGGAGTTCGGAATACTATTGTTTTGTTTCTACCGGCCAAATGCTTCTAATTAATCGAGTATCGACCTTGATTATTATCCCCATAACCCAACGGAATAATAATAAGTCATCAGAAAACGACTAATTACTCCAACGTATATAATAGCAGAAACGACGGTAACGTTAATGGTGTACATGACTTATACTGTTGAACCATTGTGAAATTTAAGGAGTTTTTCTTGGTCATGGCGGCCACTTGATAGCTGCATGCTAGCGATAGAGCCTGTCCTAAATCTTATTGGTGATAAAAATCTCGTTGTTTGTTTTCAAACTCTGGGACTGATTAGCAAATCATTAAATTGTCAATGTGGCAAAAAAATGACAGTTTTTGAAACACAATAAATACGAGATGGCTATTGCTTTCGTTGTACTGGGTGCTGGTGCAAAATGTCTCTCGTTTCAGGCTAGAATTGAAACAGTTTATCGAATAGGTGGTTGGGATTAAAGTAACGATACCCGCTTCGCTCGCGGATGTTTTTGAAAAGGCGTAAATTCAATTATATGGATATTGCCGTGAAATATGTTCCGGTATATTAGTCCCCTTACAAATCCAGTATGGAGGACGGGGAAAAATAGTTAAAATTGATGAAGCGTTGATTCGTAAATGCAAGTACAATAGGGGGAGCCAGGTTAAAAATGAATGGGTAAGTAGCTTTTTTTCTAATATTTGTAGCTCTATGGTATATGGGACAGAGCATTCAACAAAGGACATTGTGAGAGGATTCTTGACAGATCGGCCGCTACACTTCTTGCCCTGGCAAAAAAATACACAAAACCTGAACAATCATTTACAGTAACAATTTGAAAGCTAATGAACCACCTTCAAGTATGGGGTACGTACACAAAGTCGTAGTGGATAAGAAGCACTCCGCTGATCCTTCAACGGGAGTGCATACCAACAATATCAAATCAGTATGGAATCGAGTTAGGTGTCACTTACGACCGTACTATGGATCGAAAGGAAGAATGTTATGGAGCCATCCAGATAAATATTTATATGAAATGCACCGTGATATTAAGTCTGCCGCATTCGAGAATAACTTACATAAGTTTTTTGATGATATAAAAATAACATATCCTGTATAATTTTTTTTAATTTCAATCATAAACATTTATTAGAAATGGCGGATTTCTCACTGAATTTCATGTTATAATGAAGTCTTGATATTATATGCATATAATTTGAGAGGATAAATATTTTGTCATTTCCAAAGATTTCCGTGGAGGAAGCATACTACAATGAGTCTGAACTTAGAAATCTCCAGTAAATCACTAGAATTTATAGGAAATCGTCGGTTCTGATTTAGAGGGCTGTGAGTGGTATATTTCGACTAGGACTTACAAGGTCATTTCAAAGTCGTTCAAGTTCGGGCGTAAAAGTCATGTCTATAACGGTAACAATAACAATAGTCTATAATAATGCAATAAATATGCAAAGTAATTAGATATGTACTTCTGAATAATAACTCCAACAGTAACACGAACGTTCGCCCTATCGTTCCAGAACCAATCGCCTCTAACAATGGAACTCCACTCAACCAAACAGCATTCAGCGGTACCAATGTTCAACTTCTTTAACAACAACCTAACTGGATGAAGTTCAAAACCAACATATAAGTTACTTTATACTACTTATTAGTAGGTAAAACAATAAATAAGATATTTTCTGTTGAAATTGATAAGACGCATAGTGTAATCAGGGAGTTTAACCAAACCTTACAAGCTGATCCACTCAGTGGAGGGTGACTGATGTAAAGGCCTGGTATGATCCACGTCCCAGTTTCCCCGGTTACTGTTTGTTGTTGTTGTTATCATGTTGTGTAGTGATAAGTTGGATAGACTAGCAGTTATCGGTTATCGTGCTGTTTTAAGTACTCATTTATTCGCTGCTAGAAACTAGCGGAGAGAATTTATTCACGCATGCCAATATGGTCTGGTAGTTTCATTCGTTTAGCATATGGTGTTTAGTCTGTATGTTTGTTAGTAGGGGGTCGGAATGTTCAGTGAGCTTTCTTGAAGTTGTTTAATTTTGAGTCCATGTTTAGTTGGGAAGTTATTCTGTAGAATAACTCGTTGAAGACTGTCCTTTGATTGGCTGAGAAGAATCATATTCTCGTCGCTTAATGGACATAACATGGGTTTCCGTGTTTAAACAATCTGGTGAGGCATGTAGGTATTAGGGTCATTAGTATGAATAGGTTTGTTAGCATCGTTAAGGAGATATTTGTTGTTCTTAGATATTGTCTCTAGAGACAGACATATCAGGGTCAACAATATCTGCAATCATTAATTTGCCACATGAGAGGTGTCAGGTGGTGAGAGATTTTCGCCGTTAGGTGTGTTCTAAGTATCCTTTATTTAATTAGGGGGGTAGTATTTCTGCTGGTTGTTGGTTATGGTACACCCATCGGTTGATACGGATACTTCACGATGTTGGAAGTGTGTTTTGGATAGGGTTTGATTTTGTAGTGATTTTGCATGAGATGATGAGTAGTTTAGCATCTCTTCAGCAGTTTAATTTGCATACCAACCGGCCAGTTTATGTATTTGACTCTGTTTTAAGTTTTATGACTTGGTACTAAAATTTCAGTATAGGGTATACATTAAAATCTCTGTCCCCTATTTCCATGAGATGTGCGCGATTCGGGACACTATGTGCCACCGCATTACATGAGATAGCAACCCGTTTTGTTACCTATATTGTTAGGACGTCAATCAGACATAAACTCACTCAGCCTTTGTTAGGTTGGCTTCGCGGGTTGTTATTATTACTATGATCATATGTATCTATAAGTGGTGCCAGTTGATTGTTTGAGTTTAAACGTCAATCAGCCTATGGAATTTTGTAATGAAAGTATATTGTGGCCATTACGGACCGCATCACTACGAGTATCCTATAAGATGTTGGAAGTCAACCTGAGAACTACTTAGGATATCAGTGAGTACATCAGACATTGATTTGGCTTTATTAGACTGGTTCAACAGACTGATTCTTAATCGTTTGTTACAACCTATGAGTCTTTTTATTTTCACCATCTTATAGTGGCGTGGTATATAGTTAAATGGTTTGGTATTCATTGCATTTCGGATAAGGGGTTAGCAAATTCTTGGTCTAATTATAAAAACATGGGAACTTGTTTAAGTGTAGTTTTCTTGGTAGTCCACTAGCTTATAATGAAAGTTGCTTGAAGAAGACAAAATGCTTATATTTAATTAATGTTACTGTTATCGAAAGCATGACAAGCTCACTGTAGCTAGAATAACTTGAAATTAGAGATACTTGCTTAGTAGGAGATTTAAGTTGTGCTTACCTACAGGCTGTTTAATATGAAACAGTCCACCAGTAGAGACGTGAAATACGAGATGTAGTAAGAAAATAGTTAATTTGAAAACCATCAAAAGTTAAAAATAATAACCATCGAAATAAAAATTGAACTGATGCAGTTTGCTTACAAAAGTGAATAAATGTTTGATGCGTAATAGCATTGTGTTGGGGCATTCCTTAATCATACGGGGTTGTATGTAACTTTGTGGAAGAGGTTGGCGACTGTTTGTTGCTCCTGGTGATTGGTCTGTTCTGTGAAGGCGTGAAACACGTACAGGGTGACGTCGATATTTACTACAGAATTGGGCACTTGTTTCTGGTACCTGACGAACAGCACATAGCAATTCACTAAGAATATTATGCTTTGTGGTTCATCACTCATTGTTGCACAAAATGTTTAGAAATCAGAACTGTAAAAAAGTAACATGCCCGAATGTAGTAGTAGTAATAATATCGTGGTCTCGACGTGCGGTTCACAGAAGTCTGTATACACAATGCAACCGACATGTTAAATCAATGAGATGGCGACCAGAGCAACATATGTGGTGGGCTTCCTTACAGTTTATAGTAGTTGCATTCACATAAAAGTCATCAAGTTGTTGACAGATTTATCTCTTCTCCACTTTATTCCTGTACAGCTACTTACTTGCTGTAGCTGACCTTTACTTAGCCAGGTTGGGTGATGTTCTGAAATTCTATGACGTACTTGCCGAATCGTGCGCCCAATGTAACTATCTTCACAGGATCAGTTGAATTGGTATATACAAGTAGATAAAGTGAATCCAGCGAGCCTGTCTTTATAATATTATAATAATTATTATTCTGAAATGTAGTATGGAATTCACGCCAGTTTACAGGCACGGTCATTATGATACTAGACGGTTGTTTGAAATTGTTAATTGTGGCGTAGAGTGCGAACATGACCTTGTGTGAACAGCACCTCGTAGTTGGACGATTGCGATCAGAGGTATCACATTAAGATGTCATGAATAGACCACAAAGATGCACTTTTCTCTACAGCGTGGATTCTGGGTGATATTTTTAATGTGACACAATAGTTGGGAACTGAAAAGGTAAAGAAAGAAACAAGCTGCAGGGCGAGAGGACACAAATTACAGATTAAGTACATCTGACTCCAGTGAAACCTAAAGTGTACATGTTGCATTAATTAAAGCTCATTTGTTATTCCACTTTTTTATTATGGGAAAGTCGACTGATACTAGAGATAACTATGGTAGATTTTAGATCTACGTTATCCTATAGGATAAAGTATAGGGAAATAGAGGCATACTGCATCGCCTCTAAGAAATGCATAGACGTTGCGAGATTCCAAAGCACTCTCTGCTAGGTAGGAAAACGTTCTATTGCATGTAGGTGAATAATCAAGAAGCTTTTAAAGCCTACAAGTAACTTTTATTATTTTTTTAGTAGTGTTATAAGAAAAACTAAAGCCAGGAGGTCCGTTGATAAATGTACCATAATCTATATAAGTTGTGCTAAGTCACAGATACCGGCATTGTCTAAGTTTAGGTTTATTGCCAATCTAAACTGTGACAAGGAGCTAGATTGTCGTATGCTTTCTGGTAACCGGTTCCAGAGGTTAGCATAACGTGCAACAAAGAAGGAGGATTTCAGCTTACTAGTGGCTCTCTGCACTGTTACCAGGGAGTTTTGGTTCCGCAAGTCGTGCTTATGTTTTCGAGCATATGTCAAGGCAGTACAATCTGTTATAACTTCTTTATGAAGAATTTTATGGAGTATCATAAGATTAAAACTCTGCCTGTAGCCCCTAGGGTTGCTGCCGGTCCCAAGCCCGGATAAAGGAGGAGGGTTGGGCATGGGGCTAGCAACCCCATCCCGTAAAACAACAAACGTGCTAAAAAAACGCTAACCAGTAAAAATCTTTATAACCATTATTACTCTGCTCTGGGAGTTGGAAGGTGTGTTATGACGCCTCATGGTGAAAGCCGAGTTTCTTCGGAAGCTACGAGGCCGATGTCTCTTCTGACAACCAGAGCAACAATTAATATAGGTACGTGGAATGTCCGCACGCTGTGGGAAACAGGGAGGACCATGCAAATGGTTGAAGTAATGAAAAGATACAACCTGAAGATACTTGGAATAAGCGAAACGCATTGGGTGCAAGCTGGACAGCAACGGTTATCCTCGGGAAATATGCTTTTATACTCCGGCCACGAAGAAGAAAACGCCCCCCACACACAAAGAGTAGCATTGGTGTTATCCCAAGATGCATGGAAGTCTCTTATAAGATGGGAACCTCATGGACCTAGGATCATCACAGCATCCTTCAAGACGAAGAAGGAAGGGATTACAATGAATGTCATCCAGTGCTACGCACTCACCAATGACAGCCACGAAGACGACAAAGACCAGTTCTATGCGAGGCTGCAGTCAATCATCGAGAAATGTTCAGCCAAGGACCTGACCATCCTGATGGGCGACTTCAACGCCAAGGTCGGAGTGGATAACACCAGGTATGAAGACATCATGGGACAACATGGAGTGGGAGAAAGGAATGATAACGGTGAGAGGTTTGTGAACTTATGTGCCTTCAACAAAATGATTATAGGTGGCACCATTTTCTCCCACAAACGTATACACAAAACTACATGGGTTTCACCGGACCACATTACAGAGAACCAAATCGACCATATCTGCATCAATAAGAAGTTTAGAAGGACCATGGAAGACGTAAGAGCAAGGAGAGGAGCCGACATAGCTTCAGATCACCATTTGGTGGTAACTAAAATGAAACTGAAGCTGAGGAAGCACTGGACAACTGGAGCAGCAGTATTACACAAGTTTAATACAGCCCTTCTCCGGGATACTAACAAACGCAACGAATTAAAAATAATTCTCGGCAACAAGTTCCAGGCATTTCATGATCTACTAGAAGAAGGTGGAACTAATATGCAAGACAACTGGAAAGAGATTAAGGAAACAATAACTTCAGCATGTCAGGAGGTTTTGGGTTCCAGGAAAAAACACCAAAAAGAATAGATTTCTGTTGGTACTTTAGAGAAGATCCGGCAAAGAAGGAACAGAAAGATAGCGATCAATAGCAGCCGGACAAGAGCAGAGAAATCCAAAGCACAGGCCGAATACACCGAAGTCAACAAGCAAGTAAAGAGAAGCATCGGGTCAGATAAACGGAAATTTGTTGACGACCTAGCAGTGACAGCTGAAAAAGCTGCCAGAGAAGGAAATATGAGGCTCTTATACGATACAACGAAGAAGTTAGCTGGGAAATTCAGCAAGCCAGAACGGCCAATCAAGAACAAGGCTGGCAAACCAATCACTGAAGTGTATGAACAACGGAACAGGTGGGTAGAGCACTTCCAAGAACTCTTGAATAGACCAGCCCCACTCAACCCACCAGTCATCGAAGCAGCAGCCACGGATCTCCCTATAAGCACAGACCCATCAACAGTCGAAGAAATCAAAATGGCCATCAGACAGATCAAGAGTGGTAAGTCAGCAGGACCAGACAACATACCAGCGGAGGCACTGAAGACAGATATAGAAGCAACTTCAAAGATACTCCACATTTTCTTCAGGAAGATTTGGGAGGAAGAACAAGTTCCAGCAGACTGGAAAGAAGGGTACCTCATCAAGATACCAAAGAAAGGCGATCTCAGCAATTGTGAGAACTACAGAGGCATTACTCTACTTTCAGTACCAGGAAAGGTCTTCAACAGAGTGTTATTGAACAGATTAAAGGACCCAGTCGACGGCCAACTCCGAGATCAACAGGCCGGATTCCGTAAAGATCGATCATGTACTGATCAAATCGCTACTCTACAGTTCATTGTTGAACAAGCAATTTAGTGGAATTCACCACTTTACATCAACTTCATCGACTATGAAAAAGCATTCGACAGCGTGGATAGGAGAATATTATTGAGTCTTCTACGACATTACGGCGTACCCGAGAAGATAGTCAACATCATACGAAATTCTTACGACGGACTACATTGTAAATCGTGCATGGAGGTCAGCTCACAGATTCATTCGAAGTGAAGACCGGTGTCAGACAGGGCTGCTTACTCTCGCCCTTCCTCTTCCTACTGGTCATCGACTGGATCATGAAGACTGCAACGTCTGAAGGCACTCTCGGAATACAATGGACAACATCGACGAAACTAGATGACTTGGACTTTGCAGATGACCTAGCTCTTCTTTCTCACACACATCATCAAATGCAGAAGAAGACAAACAATATATCAGCAGCCTCAGCAGCAGTAGGCCTCAACATACATAAAGGGAAAAGCAAGATCCTCCGATACAAAACAGCAAACACTAACCCAATTACACTTGATGGAGAAATTCTGGAAGACGTTGAAACCTTTACATATTTGGGCAGCATCATCGACAAACAAGGAGGGTCTGATTCGGATGTGAAGGCGCGGATTGGTAAGGCAAGGGCAGCATTTCTACAACTGAAAAACATCTGGAACTCAAACCAACTGTCAGTCAACATAAAAGTCAAAATTTTCAACACAAATGTGAAGACAGTCCTGTTGTATGGAGCTGAAACTTGCAAGGAGAACTATGAAAAGTATCCTTCAGAAGATACAAGTATTTATAAACAACTGTCTGCGTAGGATTCTTCGGATTCGTTGGCCAGATACCATCAACAACAACCTGTTGTGGCAGAGAACTCATCAACTTCCAGTTGAGGAAGAAATTAAGAAAAGACGCTGGAGATGGATTGGACACACATTAAGGAAACCATCAAACTGTGTCACAAGGCAAGCACTGACTTGGAATCCTAAAGGCCACAGAAACAGAGGAAGACCCAAGAACACATTGCGTCGGGAATTGGAAACAGACATGAAGAGAATGAACAGCACTTGGGAAGAGCTAGAAAGGAAAGCCTAGGACAGAGTTAGTTAGAGAATGTTGGTTGGCGGCCTATGTTCCACATGGGGTTGCAGGAATTGATTAATTGATTGATCATAAGATTAAGTTTAATCCTTCTGACCTATAAAAAATCTAATTTCCAAGCACAGCATCTAACATTATAGGGTCGGCCAGTCTAGTAAGATGCCGTTGAACCTTCTCTATTTTTTGCCGATCTAGTGAACGCATGCAACTATATATAATTGGGCAGTACTCAAGCAGGGGTCTAACGCAGGTTTTATATAGAATGACTTTAGATTCGTTATGATGATAGTTAAGATGAATAAAACCAATAAGTCTGCGAGCTTTAGAGACCTGTGATGAAGCATGCTTGGTAAAGGATAGACTTTTTGAATACCTTACTTTTAAATCACAGACGCTATTTAGATGACGAAATTCATGTTCGTAAAGGCGTAGGTTGATCCCGGAGTTAGATTCTCCGAAATATAGGTACGCTAATTTTTGTGTGTTAAGGGGAAGAAACCATTTAATACACCATTCACTTAGTTTGTTGAGACCTCTCCGTATTATGTCGTTAAAATTTGACCTTTATCTTGGTAGAATGTAGAGACAACTTTGAGGTCGTCCGCAAACATGAAGGTCTTACCCTCTTGAAAACAATGGCATATGTCATTAACATACATGATAACTAATAATGGTGCTATGACTGAACCCTGGAAGACATCACAATTTATATTTTGAGGACGTGAGAGATGTCGTCCTAGTTTCACTAATTGAATGCGACCTTTCAAAAACGAAGCTAACCAATCATGCAATTTGCCCGTTATCCCGAAGGCTTGTAATTTATATAAGAGAGATGAGTGATGTACTTTGTCAAACTCATACATTCTTACTTTATATTTGTATTTATATTTGTTATGTCGGACCACTAAAGAGTGAAAGAACTTCCAGAACTGTATTTTAGAGGACTAATTCATTTATTCTGGTCGTGTGTAATGTAAGCATTACATTTTTATTATTGTTATGTTCCTCTTTCTCTATCCTCCTGTTTAGTATATTTGCTGTTATTATATTGTCTCTTATTATGGACTACAGTTAATTAGCTGTATACAAGTTACCCTTATTCACTGCCACAATGTCTTCTGTTTCGTATTATTGTAAAATACTTGATTGGTTTGCTGTGTGGTCTGAATTTGTGTGTATATAAAGGCATGATTAAAATACAATATGACCGGAATTGGACTGAGTTGGGATATGTCTGGTTGGTTCGTAGCTGTTGTTTTCTCTATTCCAGGTTTGGGGGCTGATGTGTCCGTGCTCTGATTGGCAGTTATCAAGGTCACTGTGTACTATTCCGCAATACATAACAATATTCTGCTGATCATTATCTATTACGATCCATTTAAGTGCTTATGCGTGTGATTGCTTTGGTGTCTATTCATTTATTTATTTATTTATTTATCTGTCATTCTGTCTATCTATCTGACCATACATTTCTCCTATTTCATTGGTCTTGTATACTAATATATCCATTTGAACTTCGCATGTGATTGATTAATCTCAAAAATCAAAGGCATACTAATAGTCGTCGACAAAATACCTTCACAACTTAGACTCCTCAAACGTTACAATACCGTTTCTCTTAACATAGAAGAACCCAAATGTGAATCGACTACCCAAAATCACTTAATCAAAACAAGTGCAACAGCACGCCCTATCGTTAGCAACACACTGCCAAAATCATGCACACCAACCCATACACACACGCCACACATGACCTACATCAACGGATGTGGATTTGGAGCCAACTTAACCTGAGTGAAGCTAACGACAGACTCCCACTGGAATATATTGATGTAAATGCCTAGAAATGGAACACCGATCACGCCTTGATAACGTCGGATATGGTCGCCAGCGAGTCTCTATCATAGGACGAAAGCACACCATGTTGCCATTATGCTCGAACAGACTACCGGACAATAAAACAAACACCTTAAACATCCCGAATTCTCAAGAGCCTTTAATCAACTTAGCCGTATTTGTCTCACTCACAAATCGTCATGGAAATACATAAAACCTCTCCCCCAAACGGAAGTATTCGGTTCCATACAAATCCTTCAAGAAGAAATATTAAAGAAGCGGTTTGATGGGAAGTTATAATATAATCTCATTTTATACCTTTTAAAATTCGGCAAAATTCAAACCTCAACCAAATGAATCGACGGGATGTACAATAATCATATCTTAAGGAAGAGGGTGATTAAAGCAAATTACAACAGGCGAGTGACTCGTATATGATGGTTCTTGCGATTCTACTGGTAGTGAGATAAACGAGCTCAGATTCCAATATCCACTACCATGGAGTCTTACTGAAAAATTAACGCATGAGTATAAGCACTTTGACCGTTCTATATTAGCAGGCACCGTGTCCTTTTGGAACTAAATGCATGCAATAAAATTTAGTCGGCAGATTTTGACTGATCAGTGATATGAGAAATAAAAAATAATCATAAGTTAGTATTATGTTTTGACTTCATTAGGACCAGTGCAACTGGACGGCTAGACAACTTCTGCTGGACAATATTCACAACACCAACCACCCGTGACTACTACCTCAATACTGCCAATCCACTAGACCGATAACCTATCCAACTTGACCAACTTCTTTGCGCCCCTTGGTCTTGATAGGAACAGTTGGACACAACCTCAACACAACAGTTACCCAAATATTTATCACTAGAAACCTAGCTTTATCGAGTCTTGGTATAGTCAAAGTAAAGTGTAGAGTTGACGACATATACTAATCTGCAGTACACTTATCAACACATTTCTCTCCTATTACATATACAACACACTGCACACACTTGGATACCCAAGTAGAAACACACTAGCCTTTCTGCATGCTCATAAATCTCCAGCCTTGCCTTAATCTATTTCACAGGTACAAAGATTCGACTGATTATCAAGAAGTCAACTAGTTACTCACAGGTATGTATTATAACCAATAATATACAAGATATGTGTACATATAAGACACAGTCATTGTCGTATATCTGTCAGACAACATTAGCCAATCACATATCTCCTTCCAGACACGTCAGTAGGTTACAAATTCCTACTCCTCTAGCACAACACACTCTAAGCTTACCAGTTGAGAACCCCACACACACGCACACTGGTAACAACGAAGTTTCTTCTTCCAACAACCACCCAGTGAGGATACCACTGGTGTCTGAGGGCACTCACAGAAGAGTAGCACTTCCTATCAAAACAGTAACTGTGGCCAGAGATAACAAAGTCTGCAGATCAAGTTAGGTTATCCTATACAGTGTTCAGGCACCCACTAGAGGCCTCATGAAAAGCAGTGATCATTTCAATAAGCAACAATAGCAGCCTTGTTATGAACTTCTAGGGCTGGATATTGTTACAGCAAAATTTTGCAGGCACTTCGTAGGAAGTAGCATCACATCGACTAACCCTCCTCACCTATGAGTACTTACCCAAGGAAAGTATTGACTGCAATCATAACCATTCTAACAAAAGCTGCCATCTCTTCTCGGCACTTCCAACTTTGCGTGACTAGGATTGATATACACGCGACGTGAGCTGTGTGAGGTGACGGAAAAATTCAACCCTGACAACGGAACCTGGCTAGAACAGAGAAATGAATGGGCAACAACGGTTTAATTCAATATATGCAAAAATGCCATATAATATACTGCTGTATACTCTAATTCATGTATAAGGTTATTGAAGTTAGCAGTGCACACAATGGTCACTAACAACTTTACATTGTCAACCATCCTGGAATCATACACTGAATGCCATTAAATGTTATCTCTGCATGCCGTTTGTTAGGAATAACAAATAATTTCGATTTCTAAGTGCATAATTCAAATTGAATTCATAGAAAAGGATTTTTCATATCATCTAGTATACTTGACTTATAAAATTACCACTAAGTTAATGAATAATTATTTAAAAAATTCCCATTCGCAAACAATTTTGTGCCCAATTTGCGAATAAAAAATATTCTTTTCGATAGATTTACATCAGAGTACTAAATTTTTAAGTCAATTTATTTATACAAAGTAAATGGCAAAATATCTTCTTAATTAGATTAAATTTAATGAATCTTGGGGTTTTTAGTATGAAAACTAATTGTCTATGCGATAACTGACATTGTTGTCATAGTAATCATCATCATCAGCAGCAGCAGTATCATTACGTCGTCATCATTATCAAAACAAATACATATTGACAGAGTGAATTTTACATCAACAATGTGAACACAAATTAGAACCAAACAAATGTTCGTACCAAGGCGGACTAAGTTTGATGCGTATTAAACGATATGGCATAATAAACTGGAGTATGCTCATCGAAATTGTTCATGTGATAACGAGACTAACAATGGTAATAATAATACAAAGATATGGATAACAATAACAATATTATTTAAAGAACGAGGATAAAAGTTACGTAGATATGGATGGAAAATCTATCTCCATATTACATAAATTACAACCATATTTTATTATAAAACCATGAACTGTTCATTGTTCTCTTCATCAATAAATCAACCATAAATATATATTAATACTGTGAAACATGTTAGCTTAGTTTTGTAAATATAAACATGTAGAAGTTACTTAGGGAATTTCTATTTGACCCTGTGTTACTTATCACGATGTTTTGTGATAAGCATCTACGGTGCCAAAATCCTGTCCTAATAGGCGCCTGTGAAAGTGACCATTTTTCCATTTTAATACAGTATGTATTTTGGTTGCTTGTAAATGAGTCAAATATTAGTACATTTTAAGTAGTGTGTTGTTATAAAAAATAAATTATCATATGAAGTCAAGGCCTATAATAAGTGTTACACTGAGAGTTGAATTTCTGAAAACATTCATTTTAGATACAACATTTTTCTGCCTGTACTGATACAGTGAACTTGGAAAGGAACAATCGCATATACATAGTAAATACAAATTATAATATAGGTTTTACATCAGTTGTCATAACCTGTTTAAATATACATTATTCGTTACCAGTGATGTCGATTAATAAAACTCACAGTTAACGATTGATTCGTTGGTGAAGCTCACTAATCAGTTATACATGGGATTGAATAGCATTCAAAATGTGATGGTTACAATGAATTTTGTGTGACAAACCCTTACTTCTCAAAAAAATTATTCGTGTTACGATTGTCACTCAATTAAAAAACACTAACTCAATGATGTGACTGGAATGCATTTGGACCTCTCAGTTGATTTATCATGGACTGAAATTTATCAGTCTCTGTTGACATATGTACGTCTCAAGCGGACTGCTTCGCTATAGTAATAGTTCACAAGTATCGTTTGAATTGCATTGTGGCTGGAAAGCGGAATCCACGATCAGCGTTTTGTTGTATTTGCTACTCGTTATCTGGATCCCGCTTTCCAATCATAACTCAGTATTGTTTACAATGTATTGGATTAACAATGACTGGTGAACTTTAATCACTTCGAATAGATATGTAAACGAATGTAAAACATGAATTCCTAGTAACACTAACGGTAAAGCGTCGGTCCACTGTGGGACGTTCGTAGCTGAAAGTGAATCTGCAGAAATGAGTATACTAGCGAAACGACGTTGATTTTCTATACTTACTACTTATTCTTATTATTATCACGATATTCAATTTTGTTCATAAATTCAAAAGAATTTGTCACTTCTTAATTGTAAATTAACTCTTACGTAACTGTCTTGACCATCAGATTTCTTGTAATTACTTTACAGCTTTTTTTTTCAAAATATATCACGCAACCAACAATATAGCAACCCATTCACTCATCATTTGCACTCTTTCAAAACGATAATTATCTTATTCACCATCATGTCTTAGTTGCTTTGTTAACTAGTTGTAATTATTTTACAAACACCTTTGGACCTGTAAAATTATTATCTAACACACCACCAATTATTTGGTAATCATTTCAAAACCTATTGTAAATTTATATATATATATTTAACCCTCCTATAGGGTGTCAGCCTTTACCCGACCGGTACAGTATTAAGGATCGCAGACTTTGAAACTGGGTAGCTCGAAGATTGAATCTATTGGGGAATACAAGCTCCCCCAAGGATTGCGAGTACGCTTTGCTGACTAATACAAAATGGCAGTAAATATAAGTGCTTGTGTAAGGTCATTCAGAAAGTAGAGGTTAAAATGTTGAAAAGATGATATGAGTGTAATTAATTAGACTTCGAAAATCGGAGAAGATTTGGTGGAAAGGTTTCATAAATTCAGAAGAATCGGATGACGTGAAATTTCGAATGATTATTGGAACGATTAGAAAGTGGGTGAAAAGGAGTATGAGCACAATACATAACATAGCACGAATAAACATATTACTAAGATATGTAATAATAATAATAATAGTAATAATAATAATAATAGGAGTTGGTCATATTTACCATGGTAATTATAAACTGACAACTTTCTCGCTATAAATGCATAGATCTGGCTTAATTTCTTTTGATAACTATTACCTTAGGAAATCGTAGTGAGCTTGCATTTATTTGTCTATTGATTACATTAAAAGATGGGTAAATATTGTTAATGTGATCATTATCAATTAAATAACAAGCTGAATAGGTTTTAGGTTACTCATCAAGAAAATCTTCATTAAAAGACAATTATTTATCCACAGATGAATGCACACTACAGGTGTTTCAACAATAAGCCATGTATTATGTGGTTCTCATTGTAAATCTTGTCTTAATTAAGGCCTCTATGGAAGAAGACCTAATGCGATGGGCCCTGTTTCATTAACGATAGAAAACCTCGTTGACATGAACTCTAGTTCCGACGAGTGAACGTTAAGGCTTTGACTAGTCACAGGTGATTTATTAGTTTCAAGTTCGATGTTCATTGTTGTATAAAGGATGGATGCCATTGCAAGTGATATTGTTAGTCTAGACCGCTTGATGTGTAATTTTAGATATGAAACAACTATGGGGTAGTTGACGTTTTTGACGGATGTGGGATCATAACACATGACATTCGTTGTGATTGAGGCAATGAAATGGTTGTTTAAAAATGTCGAAAATTGGGAGTTGGTGTGATAATCTGTAGTAGTTTTTGTTGGAATAAGAAATTCAGAAGAGGGATATTGCCTACTTGCTGTTTTAAGTTAACGCTTCACATATTTATGTCCTTGATGATGCATTAGATTATAGGAGTAGGTTATGGATTATGGTTAGGGTTAATTTACGTTTGGAGTTAGGAGTAGGTTAACAATTTGGAGTACGTTAGGGATTAGGATCAGGGTTAAATGTACATTAAAAGTTATTTGGGGTCAAGTTTGTAATGCAAGTGTGCATTGTGATGCAATTATTTCGATTTCCATCTTTAACAGTACTATATTACCGTTTATTTAGGGTTATTGCTGTAATTATAACTTTAATTCTTAGCTTTACCACAAATTCATAAGCCTAAAAGGTGACTTCTTAGATTACTATACGTTTTGTCGATTATTGTTGAAATTAAGTTCAGGAATACGATTAGTTTAGAAGGTGCTAAACAGCATATTTTGTATAGAGTGATACAACAAGATTTAGAAATTGTAGTTAGCACTAAGACATTGAGTAGAATCTTATTCTTACTATAAACTTATTGCTTATTATGAAATGTAACACAAAATCGTATTTTAATTGAAATTCCTAATCTTTAACCTAACTACTAATCCTTGCTATCATATATTATCTATGGTATGTATTTTTGGTAAACTTTCGAAGCAAGCTTGACACCGTTAGCTCGCCTCTCATTGGTTAAGTAGGAGTATATTCACTGTCACTTAACTACCATGTTTGATTATTTCTTCACTGTACTCTAGTCAATGTATGTATTATGTTGTATTGTATGACTTGCACAACGTACTCGAGAGTCAATTTAAATTTCCAATGTGAGTGATTCTAGATGACTTTACTAGACTTTTGTTCATGGTTGTCATGTCCCATTTTCTACCTTGCAGACTGTTCACCTCTGGTCCCAAAATCACTTCATTCAGCTACTGACTAAATACATACGAATAACATAGAATCATCTAAAATACAAGCATTATATTCTTATCTATAATCCTGTCAGTGATTTTGAATTCAAGAATTAAATGAGTATAGCTTAATAATAAGAGTCACATTATGTATATTGATCAGCCTCTATTGTCATATAGTTTGCATACAGCTTAGATTTATTTATTGAACTGAATATATTTTTCATTTCAAACAATCTGGTCACAGAACGTTGGTCTTTAAAAGTCCTCTTCACCTTATTCTATGCCACTCAATATGGTCAACAATTGAGTTCGGTTTCAAAGTGTATAACTTGATTATAGTTTGTTGAAAGGCAGGTTTCGTATTGCCTTGAGCATTTTTTTAAATAATAATAGCTTTATTCAATAGTATTTCTAGTACAATATGAATTTTCAGCATACAATGTCTCAACAAGTTACTTTTTTACCGTGTCAACATCTGATAAAAAAAGATACATATTTTATATTGTTAACAACAACAACAACAAAAATTACAGTAACATAAGGAATAGGAATCTTTGCATTTCATAACAATCCGTATTTTTAAGAGCACAGATTTCTGATTAGATCGGTTCTTACAAACCTTTCATCACATAGAATATGTGCTAAATATGGAATAGTTGAGCATTTATACTTCTCTTTACGTGCTTGAATCCTGATACATCAGCGTCGCGTTCTGCCAGAAGATAAACATTTGATGAATATTGATTCTTTTTTAACGCGTGCTTCCAGACACCATGATGTCTGCGTTTAGATCTAACTGAATTGCACATGATAGGTCGTAAACTTTTTATAAATGCGCGTGAGTACACAATGCGATTTCGGGACATGATTAGGCAATTAAAACAAAACAGAAAACGGAAAGATTTGTCACACTCATTAAACAGTGTACACTGAATAATCGTAGTATGTCACCATTACACTTCATTGTCACTGAAGCTAATACTTATAAAGATATAATAATAGTCTATATGACTGAGTAATTTGTCCTTACTGTTACCTAAATATGACGTCAGACAGATAAGAAACCATACGTGAAATGACATTGTACAAATCGCATTATTGTAAATCAACCATCAAAATGAAACAAATTCATTATTTGAATTGTAACTCTGTTAGTCATCATCATCATTTGATAGGCGGCCTGCTTGAAATCCTGGGCTACCTTTGTTTTTACCACTATCTCAAAAAAGGTGTCATTTCACTTATGGTTTCTTATCTGTCTGACGTCATATTTAGGTAACAGTAAGGACAAATTACTCAGTCATATAGACTACTATTATATCTTTATAACTATTAGCTTCAATGACAATGAAGTGTAATGGTGAAATAATACGATTATTCAATGTACAATGTTTAATGAGTGTGACAAATGTTTGTGAAAGAGAGAAACAACTTCGATTCTTTGTAAGACACGATCATATTTCATCTTCAACAACATGAATTGTTCATTGCTCTCTTCATCAGCACTTAATCACCAACACCCATTGATACTCAAAATCATGTTAGCTGAGTTCTGGGAAATATACACACACTATGCCTAAGAAATTGTTATTTCACTCTATACTGTTTGTTATAACCTACGGTAGTAGAAAGTTGTCCTAATCAAGAGGTATAAAATGTATATACTTCGATTATATTTTAATACAATACGACATTTTGTTCACTCATCAATCACTCTATTATAAGCGCAGTTTCGGCTATTTGTTGCCAGAAGTCAACGCAATCAACGTTAATATGCTTTGGAATAAGTCTTCAGTAGACTCAACTGTATATGAACCAAATTTCATAATATCGCTTTTATGATCATTACTGTCAATCATTTAGAAAATAGGTAGTATACTTCAGGAATGAATAGTTCATAAATCTCTTCAATGAGTGACCTCATTTCAAACTTTATCAATTTCTGATTGGACAAATTGAGATAGGGAGTAGGCAGGAAAGATTGGGAGAGAGGGTGTAAAAAAATTTTATTTATGCAAAAAATTATCTCACATATGTATCCTCAGCGAATCGTGGTGGATTTTTCACTAAACTGACTGAGTTGGAGTCACGGAATAAACATTAACACTGTGATGTTGGCACATCTGGCTGACGAGTTCCAAATAATATGCATACGTGTGTTCTGTATTCCACTTACCAACCACAGTCTAAATTAAATCCTATTTCGGTTATAAACAAAGAAACTTTGGGACACGGTGGGAGAAGTTTTTGATTTGTATACGCAATACGTTATATACGTTTGATGAAATAACATAGAAACTGTATTATGTATTGACGTTATATAAAAGCTGAATTTAGGTGGTTTTATTCAAATAACTTTTGCGTTTAATTCTTCGGGCTTGTCACAGATTGTTGTCATTTGGATACCAGTAAAATTAAAGAAGCAGCACTTTCGTCCTAGTATGAGTTTTGCAAGAAATTAAACTAAGTACTTTTCTCTATAATCTACCTTAATCTAATTAAAACAATCAGCTCACTAGTAACTAATTTCAAGATGTTCCTGAAGTTCCAGTTAGAAATTGTGATGAGTGAGGTTCATACCTGTAGGGAGTGGGAGTGATATTGACTAAGTGTCGCAGTATATGACGTACTAATGAATATATGAATTCGACCATCAAATGACTGCCTAGTGTAGTAGATGCTTAAACGTTCCTCGTGAGACTTGAAGGCCATAATTTTAAGTGACTGGCAAAATCAAATGCGTGCACTTTTGAGGAGTCACATGTTGTTCAGTGTTACACCGTTTTGAGTAGTACTTAACCAGCACTGATCTATTATGAGCGCAAACAACTAAAGTTATGCCGAAATATAATATGAACTCATTGTTTCTGCGTGCACTGTAGGAAATCAAATTGACAGTTTGGAAACATTAACATGACACCAAATAACTGAATCCTTTTTAACCGAAATATTCAATTTACGCTGATATCAGAGCAACTAACTCCGCCTGTAGCCCCTAGGGTTGCTGCCGGTCCCAAGCCCGGATAAAGGAGGAGGGTTGGGCATGGGGCTAGCAACCCCATCCCGTAAAACAGCAAATGTGCTAAAAAAACGCTAACCAGTAAAAACCTTTATAACCATTTTCACTCTGCCCTGGGAGTTGGAAGGTATGTTATGACGCCTCATGGTGAAAGCCGAGTTTCTTCGGAAGCCACGAGGCCGATGTCTCTTCTGACAACCAGAGCAACCATTAGTATAGGTACGTGGAATGTCCGCACGCTGTGGGAAACAGGGAGGACCATGCAAATAGCTGAAGAAATGAAAAGATACAACCTGAAGATACTTGGAATAAGCGAAACGCATTGGGTGCAAGCTGGACTGCAACGGTTATCCTCGGGAAATATGCTTTTATACTCCGGCCACGAAGAAGAAAACGCCCCACACACACAAGGAGTAGCATTGGTGTTATCCCAAGATGCATGGAAGTCTCTTATAAGATGGGAACCTCATGGACCTAGGATCATCACAGCATCCTTCAAGACGAAGAAGGAAGGGATTACAATGAATGTCATCCAGTGCTACGCACTCACCAATGACAGCCACGAAGACGACAAAGACCAGTTCTATGCGAGGCTGCAGTCAATCATCGAGAAATGTTCAGCCAAGGACCTGACCATCCTGATGGGCGACTTCAACGCCAAGGTCGGAGTGGATAACACCGGGTATGAAGACATCATGGGACAACATGGAGTGGGAGAAAGGAATGATAACGGTGAGAGGTTCGTGAACTTATGTGCCTTCAACAAAATGATTATAGGTGGCACCATTTTCTCTCACAAACGTATACACAAAATTACATGGATTTCACCGGACCACATCACGGAGAACCAAATCGACCACATCTGCATCAATAAGAGGTTTAGAAGGACCATGGAAGACGTAAGAGCAAGGAGAGGAGCCGACATAGCTTCAGATCACCATTTGGTGGTAACTAAAATGAAACTGAAGCTGAGGAAGCACTGGACTGGACAACTGGAGCAGCAGTATTACACAAGTTTAATACAGCCCTTCTCCGTGATACTAACAAACGCAACGAATTCAAATTAATTCTCAGCAACAAGTTTCAGGCATTTCATAATCTACTAGAAAAAGGTGGAACTAATATGGAAGACAACTGGAAAGAGATTAAGGGAACAATAACCTCAACATGTCAGGAGGTTTTGGGTCTCAAGAAACAACACCAAAAAGAGTGGATTTCTGTTAGAACTCTGGACAAGATCCAAGAAAGGAGGAACAGAAAGACAGCGATCAATAACAGTCGGACAAGAGCAGAGAAAGCCAAGGCACAGGCCGAATACACCGAAGTCAACAAGCAAGTGAAGAGGAGCATCAGGTTGGATAAACGGAAGTTTGTTGAGGACCTAGCAATGACAGCGGAAAAAGCTGCAAGAGAAGGAAATATGAGGCTCTTATACGATACAACGAAGAAGTTAGCTGGGAAATTCAACAAGCCAGAACGGCCAATCAAGAACAAGGCTGGCAAACCAATCACTGAAGTGCATGAACAACGGAACAGGTGGGTAGAGCACTTCCAAGAACTCTTGAATAGACCAGCCCCACTGAGCCCACCAGTCATCGAAGCAGCAGCCACGGATCTCCCTATAAGCACAGACCCACCAACAGTCGAAGAAATCAAAATGGCCATCAGACAGCTCAAGAGTGGCAAGTCAGCAGGGCCAGACAACATACCGGCGGAGGCACTGAAGACAGATATAGAAGCAACTTCAAAGATACTCCACATTTTCTTCAGGAAGATTTGGGAGGAAGAACAAGTTCCAGCAGACTGGAAAGAAGGGTACCTCATCAAGATACCAAAGAAAGGCGATCTCAGCAATTGTGAGAACTACAGAGGCATTACTCTACTTTCAGTACCAGGATAGGTCTTCAACAGAGTGTTATTGAACAGATTAAAGGACCCAGTCGACGGCCAACTCCGAGATCAACAGGCCGGATTCCGTAAAGATCGATCATGTACCGATCA
Organism: Schistosoma mekongi; assembly: GCA_034768735.1. Taxonomy (NCBI): domain Eukaryota; kingdom Metazoa; phylum Platyhelminthes; class Trematoda; order Strigeidida; family Schistosomatidae; genus Schistosoma; species Schistosoma mekongi. Next base: position 42,210,943 of record CM068307.1, read on the forward strand.
AATCGCTACTCTACGGTTCATTGTTGAACAATCAATTGAATGGAATTCACCACTTTACATCAACTTCATCGACTATGAAAAGGCATTCGACAGCGTGGATAGGAGAATATTATGGTGCCTTCTACGACATTACGGCGTACCCGAGAAGATAGTCAACATCATACGAAATTCTTACGACGGACTACATTGTAAAATCGTGCATGGAGGTCAGCTCACAGATTCATTCGAAGTGAAGACCGGTGTTAGACAAGGCTGCTTACTCTCGCCCTTCCTCTTCCTACTGGTCATCGACTGGATCATGAAGACTGCAACATCTTAGGACACTCTCGGAATACAATGGACAACATCGACGAAACTAGATGACTTGGACTTTGCAGATGACCTAGCTCTTCTTTCTCACACACATCATCAAATGCAGAAGAAGACCAACAATATAGCAGCAGCCTCAGCAGCAGTAGGCCTCAACATACACAAAGGGAAAAGCAAGATCCTCCGATACAAAACAACAAACACTAACCCAATTACACTTGATGGAGAAATTCTGGAAGACGTTGAAACCTTTACATATTTGGGCAGCATCATCGACAAACACGGAGGGTCTGATTCGGATGTGAAGGCGCGGATTGGTAAGGCACGGGCAGCATTTTTACAGCTGAAAAACATCTGGAACTCAAACCAACTGTCAGTCAATATAAAAGTCAAAATTTTCAACACAAATGTGAAGACAGTCCTGTTGTATGGAGCTGAAACTTGCAAGGAGAACTACAAAAAGTACCCTACAGAAGTTACAAGTATTTATAAACAACTGCCTGCGTAGGATTCTTCGGATTCGTTGGCCAGATACCATCAACAACAACCTGTTGTGGCAGAGAACTAATCAACTTCCAGTTGAGGAAGAAATTAGGAAAAGACGCTGGAGATGGATTGGACACACACTGAGGAAACCATCAAATTGTGTCACAAGACAAGCACTGACTTGGAATCCTAAAGGCCACAGAAACAGAGGAAGGCCCAAGAACACATTGCGTCGGGAATTGGAAACAGACATGAAGAGAATGAACAGCACTTGGGAAGAGCTAGAACGGAAAGCCCAGGACAGAGTTGGTTGGAGAATGCTGGTGGGCGGTCTATGGTCCACTTGGAGTAACAGGCATTGATTGATTGATTGATCAGAGCAACTAACTTACGTCCTTTGCTCTAAACGTAATACTACTAGGATGGCCTTACAAACTACATTTATTCAGTAAAGGGATCACTTTTTGACGAATACATCAAGCTGTCCAATAGTATGTGATGAAGTATAGATCGATGAATAGTTGTAAGAACTGGATAAGTTGTCATGTGAAAACTTTTGACTACCCAGTGTTTTAACCAATCAATCAGTAATCGAAAGAAGGAGATATATGGCACATAGTAATTGTGCAATAAGTAAGGTGGAGTCACAACCATCATGTTTCACATATCTTCTCCATGATATCAAGGAAATGAAAGTGAACGGATCTATTGTTTATGACATAAAAAAATGATGACCAATGTGGTTGTACAGTGTGAAATCTATTCAACAGTTAAGAGACTATAATGACTGGAACCAAAATGAAGGATTTACTGTATATAAACGTGGATATTACATTTAAATATGACAAATAGATATGTAATTACAAATCCCAATTCATGAGGTGTATTGGTGTCTTTGACTTGTCCATGTCTCAATGAATCCATAAACCTTACCAAACAATAGACAACAAGAAGGTGTTTCAAGTCACATTTGAACCGTGATTCGAAACAGTACAAAAAGAGTGTGAAGTTGAAACAAAATGAAAGATTTGCTGTATATAAACGTGGATATTACATTTAAATATGACAAATAGATATGTAATTACAATCCCAATTCATGAGGGTATTGGTGTCTTTGACTTGTCCATGTCTCAATGATCCATAAACCTACCAAACAATAGACAACAAGAAGTGTGTCAAGTTCACATTTGAACGTGATTCGAAACAGTACAAAAAGAGTGTGAAGTAGCGAAAATGATACACGCAAACATAGAATCAATGAAATCAAACGATTGTCCACTTTTCGCCAAAAGTCGAAAGGTAGTACGATTAAAATAATGAAACAAATGTAACGTTAAGAATATCACGAATTATGTTACAGATATTTATGTCTTTTATCAAGAAACTGAAGAAAGTTGTTTAGTTTGCAATGTAAACTATTAACCAATAATAAGTAGTATAAATAAATACAGCTAACAAAGCAATTAGAGACCTCAGTGAATTAAAAACACGATTCAACGGACACTGAAAATAACATGATTGTGAATAATCGTCAAAATATAATAAACAGTTAAATCAACGATTAAGAACACTGAAAATTAAGATTCTGATAGTCGGACTAATTGAATAGTATTAGTCGGTATACGAAGTGTACTGGCATTCGTTAAATTAGTTGGGAAGAATGAATAGAATACATATGCTGTATCGGAATAGATAAAAGCAAATAATGCGAATAGTTCAAATGAAGAAAATGCATAATTTGGATGGAATGTAACGTTTCCATTCTTAAAATTTGCTTGTCTCATGAATATTCCAATCAAGAAAAGAAATGAAACTTATGCAATAGGTAAAGTTATGTTTATGATTTGATTATGTTTGAGTCTTTCTTGCCTGTTTATTTGATCTGAATTGAAGTTGATCAGTCTCGATTGTCATATATGCATGTTTAGTATATTGTCACAATACAGGGACGGTGCATACGCATGATTTAGGTTAGATGGTGAAATTAAACTCTACTGACGACTTTGAGGCACCTTTTAGCCACTGAGAATGCACTGGTAGATAAAATCATTTTTTTATTATGAAAAACGGTGAAATTTTATAAAAGAATTACACATTATACACTTGCAGTTCGATTTGGGAAATAGTGGATATGTTCCTTTCCTAATGTTTGATAGTAAATACAAAGAACCTACCAGTAACATTAAAGCAATTATTACTTACCCATCCGGTTTTTACAGATCTTCCTCTATTATATTTTCGCTTTATAATGGCTGTTTCATCGATTTCAACGATTCTTCCGACGCCTTCCAGCGACATATTTAAGCGTAACATGATTTCTGAGCATATGTCTCTACAGTGCTGATACCATTGCATAGCTGATATTTCGCTTACATCTGTAAGAGACGATGCCAGCGTTACAGGTAACTGCATAACCCATAATACAACTAACATGCAGGTATCAGTCTAGACTTGCTATAAAAACTGCATATTCTTATTGATTTCTTCTACCAACAACCATTACAACGAAAGATTACTCCATCTCGACTATCTGTGGATTGCACTTAAGCCATATTGAGCCCACAATCAAAAATCAACTCTATACGAAGTAATCCGAGAGCTTGTAGATTATAAATAGTAACGTTTTTATTGAAAATTCCAATTAGCTGATCTAAAGTAAGCATTTTGAATTTGATTAAGCGCGCGATCTTGAAACAAATGCCTTGATTCTCATTGGCCTTCTCAAGTTCGTCGGTAAAGTTTAGTTTCACCGGTTAGATTGTGGCTGACAGGTGGTTGATGAGTCACATAAAGTTCAAAGCACGCCTTCTGGATTTCACTTAACAATCACAATACAACATGAATCATCAAGATGACATTTATATAGGCTTAAATGGAATCATCATTAGAATTTAGAGTATTACGTAAATGTTGTGATAATGAAAAACTGATGGAGAAAGAAAATAAGACCTGTTTAGAAACTGATAACAAGTAGGCGATTTATGTATTTGTTTGCAATGATTGATAATATGAATGTATTATTCTAACTATACAATGATATATCCAACGTTATACATACTGATGCTTTACTAAGTGTTATTATTGAGTAGCATATACACTGCGCTTCTGATAAATAAGATGAACGTTGTCCAGTTCAAAATAACTCATTGTGCGTTAAGATTACATAATAAATATTGTAAGAAAGTTAATGAATAGACTCACTGGAACTGTGGCTACTCCATTTCCTGCAATACACGCTATAGCTACAAACTAAAGGTTAATAACACTAGATTACATTACATTGAGAATAATTTTATTAATATGATAAAATAGTTACACGTACGTCCATTTGACGAGTCCGAATTAGGACAAAACACGTGTTCTGGATTCTAGTTTCCAGATACAGTCCAACTCACACAACACTTTTTGAACTATCGCTATACCGAGGGAATCCATTTACGATGCACATACTTCAAGAGAGACTGGCCAATTTCAATCCATGACTAATCAACTGAATGATCCAAATACTTTTTAGTTCTAAATACACACCGGTTGCAGGAGTGTAACTGCCTGAACTCAGTAGCCTAGTGGAGAACTAGGTGGCGTTTTCCACAAAACAAACTGAGTTCAAGTCTCAGTGTAAACATGGACAAAACACTGTCTGGATTCTAGTTCCAGATACATAAACTCCCAACACTTTATGAATAGACTATGGAACCATGTTACTGCACATACTGTCAAGAGAGACTGGCCAAGTTCAATCAATGCTAATACATGAAGAATCAATTTACTTTTAGTTTAATAACACGGTTGCAGGAGTGTACGCGAATCAGACAGTGGCGAACTAGTGGCGTTTTCACAAACAAACTGGATTCAAGTTCAGTTAAACATGACAACTAAGAGTTGTTACATCTCCAAACAGACGAGTTCACATAGGAATCAAACAGCCTCTGAATTTCAGCTTCCTGTCACATCACCGCCAAAAACAATATGATGTCTAGATAGATTAATTAGATGCAGTGTTTTACGTAATTGTACACATAGCCGGATAATTTAGATCACAGTGTCATGTAGTATATACACTACATCGTAAATAGGAGGAAATTATAGGTATCATTCCGAAGCTGAATAGAATATGACTAATCCAATGTACTCAACTGGAAGGTAAAAATAATTTTAGTTTGAAATGTTTAATGTATTCCATATCACAAATTTGATATTATTTGGGTTAGACAGCCATTGAAACTACGAGAAACTGCTATACGTATGCTTCGTTCCTACATGGTATTCCTCAACAGTCGACATTTGTGATTTTTCTAGTTAGAGATTCTTAATTCAACTATATATGATTACAGTAGATATTTATAATTGATAGAAAGTATACAATTATCATGTTAGTAGTATGATCACCATGGTGTTTACTTGTTGGATTTAATAATTCAGAAAACTTACTTTGTAGTCAACTAAAAACCAGAGTATTGTCGCAATCACTCTTGATATGATAACAACAATCAATCCGTATAAAGCAAAGATTATTTCGTATTGAGTTAAATCATATTTTAGGCTTATTGCAACAATCACTCCGAGGATGCAGACACTGAGTGAGATACCCATAGATGATACAACATAGAGTATACGCAAACCACAGAATATCATAATCATGGAAACAGACCAGCAGAGTGTCTAGTTAAATAATAGAATTAATTAGACAATATACTGTTAAAAATGTCAAAATTCAGTGTAAGTGCATTACATTTTAACAACTTCAGCTACATTGATTTTATTATATTGGGCGATTAAAGAAGGATAACTAACTTTTGAAACTGTTGTTTAGAAGACCATTCCATTTATTCTGAGCACATGCATCCTCTCGCCCTAACCTTCCACTGGACCAATAAACTGTTATCATATTATTTTTCATTATGCAACAATAACTAATTAACTATGAGTCTGTTCGTTCACTCATTAGTCATTATTGCTCTTCTTTTGTGAAAATGTTATTCTTCTTATTGGTCCGCTGTGTGACCAAGTATTGTGTTTATCTAAATGAATGAACAAAACATAGTTGGAATGATTGTTTGTTGGATCAGTTATCTCATTTTCTTCCATTCAATTAGAGGACTAGGAATTATATGGCAGACGTGGAGGTATAGAATAATAGGATTGGTATCTGGCTTTTCCGATATTCGTTACTATCGAAATTACTGTCTCCGTCAATCGTAATAGGCTGAACTTCACATTGTAACAGTTAGCAAGAGTTAGCAAAAGCCTATATATTAGGAATTTAATTAATGTTGTATCTCGAAAATAATCGGATAACTACGGTTACATCGATAGAACCGATCAGTACGCTCGCACACCTGTCCTTGAGACTACTAGTTCCCAAAGCAAGAATAAAGAACACATGACAACTGAGCCAACCATTACACAGTTAGATTATGTTTCACTCATCGATTTGTATGCATACAAAACCTGACCAAGCATCTCAACACTAGAATAAGTAGCATTATTACAAAATGCAAACAATGATGACTTAGAGTACAGGTATATGATTAATTGATTATATTTTCTGAGTGCCAAACGATATGATACAGTTCAAGGGTCTATTGGGAGGTTAGGGCAATGGGAACATAATGAAGGTAAGGTAAGTATCTGATAATTTCAGTGATTATAGGCATTGACTACTGTAGAGTGAGAATTTGCTTTTGCTGCAGGATATACTGTTCAATGTATTTCTTCCATTAGCTATTTGATATAATACTGCACAGAACAATATCATGATCCGATGTATGGTTAGTTAACATGTCAATACATTATACACTATGATAATCGCGTGAGAAGAAAATGTAACACCCACGATCATTCCATAATTTTCTTAACTCGTAGTCTATGCTTAATATATTGAAACAATTTAGTTGATATATTAGGTTACATTTCCAGCTGTAACACTGCATTGTAGTAAGTTGATATTAATCTCTACATATTTAATTAAATGAATATGTCACACACATTCATGTTGGTAGGGTACCATTGAAAAGCAGGGACGAATGGATAGCTGTTTTGTTCTAGAGTGGAACTCCCCAACGGTATACATCCCAGACTCTCCACCGGAGGCTTCAGGTTGGTGAACACCCAACCCTCTGCATTACTTGGCCACCATTCAATGTTAGAATTCCCACTTCTATTCAATTTGTGATATATAGTGCGAAGATCATCCATTGTCATTGGTAATAACTATGTCACTCCCAACAAGTCTGAACTCCACTAGTCACAACTACTCACTGGGACTTCAGGAACATCTTAAAGTTAGTCATTAGTGAACTGATTATTGTAACTGAATAAAGGTGGTTTTTGTAGAAATTAGTATTTCCACAAAAGTTCATCTCATTTCTATATATTTACTCATTATTTAATAGAAACTTTACTTACCATTGTTATTAAAAATGTAATGTTTCCAGGATATTTTACTTGTAGTTTTGGAAGAAAAAGAAAAATCATACCAAGAATAACAGTGATGATTCTAAAATAAAATAGATATTCAATCATCAAGCTTGATACCTCAGATTAAATATAGAACTATTCATTGAGAATTTCCTTTGTACATAGTATGCCCACACTTTGACCTATTACCTATTGTGTCACTACTTTCAAGAAATACTATTATGGTGAATAAGAAATTGACATCAAATAAGACCACCAACTTACTAGCAATTTTCATGATGTTGAATGCATCCAATTTCAAAAATATATTCCCAAAAGTCTTTTCTTAAACAATTCAAAAACCTTAAGAAGTGCTGTAATAAGACATCCAGTTGATTCAGTATATATGGCTATCACCTAGAACTCGCTTAAGGTAACCATTAGACAGTCTAATCGCAATCTTCTTAAATTCACCAAAATAATATCAACCAAACTATTGAAACAAGATTCATGCGTTCAAAAATAAACAACAGTAAATCACTTTTCATCATGATAATGTTTCGCCCATCCCATTATATTACCAATTTCTCAACATTATTCTTGTTTTAGTAACGTTACACCCACTACATCATTTCAGTTCTCTTCCAATCTTGATTACATCATCTATGCCATTTACTTATTTCTGTTTGTTCTTCACTGACTGATTTCAACTCATGTTATCGTTAGTCATTGTTGAATAGTCGTAATTCATTTTGGCGTCAACTATTCCACTATGTAATAGATTGATTTCTTGGTTGTATGACTACTCTTTGTTACTGATTTGACGTTCATAAAATTTCCCATTTACACAATTGGTTTATGTGCATTTTGATATTGAATCTACTTGAATGTTTAGTGCACTATGATTCTACATTATGACGTGTATGACGTTGGTATCACTAATAAAGTATGTTGTTGTTTATGTATACTATTGATTATAAGTAATTAACTGAGGTCTGTGTGTAGCTGATAGGGAGCTGACGAAGTGAAGTGGATTTATTCATATTCCGCTCAAATGTTTGTACATTCTCATTTCATGTTATTTAACATGAACCGGCTTTCTTTATTTTATTCTTCAAGTTGTATTTTATTTCATTTTAAGTACTATAAAACTGCAGACATCCTCTCTATTAAAATTCATCAGTATTATGATCTCCTAACATTTATTTCATAGATACACTGGTGAATTCTAGTGGTGAACATACTGCTTCGATTCTCTTATTCAATCAATGACAACAGTATATATCAACTTATTTCCAGATCATCAAGAAGTCATCACTATAATAAACGATGATGATCAAGTTAATAGTGTAAGTTAGAATATTTTAATAAAGCGTAACATTTAGCAAAAAGAATATATACTAAGTCGGGTGGCGGAGGGCGGCGGATAACTTCAATAAACCATATATGTATATATACAAATATAATGCAATTAAACGAACTGAAAGAACATTGATATATTACCCAAGTGCGGTACCAACATTGTTTAGATAATCAACACATGGTCTATGTTTATATGAATTATTATAAAGTGAACCTTACATAAACCCAGTAAATGAGTTGATAATCATTGCCGTTATAACTAGTATACATATCAGGACCAGTACCTTAATAGGCTATTCCAAATAAATTTATCACTTACTTGTGTGTAATATCTTCTATTATCATTATTATTCATTTTACTTTGCCTATATGTTGCCTGCTTGATTGTTGAATAATTTGTATTGTTTTCAGTAATCATTATTATGTAATGCATATAAACATGAAATATCACCTCTTACTAAAACTTGTTTTGGTTTATGATAACTACTACGAAAAGGTAATAAACAAACGAATTGTGCCTTTTGTTGTGTCATGAGAAGCACATAAACCGACAAACGAACTAACATATTATTGGTTACCTGACATATTTTTACACAACAAAGATTTTTAGGAACTTTTTTTAATTGTTCCGTTAAACCTTCATTGTATCCATGATAAGAAAACAACAAAAATGGTTTAACTTTAATGGATTCTTGTCGGATTTATAGACAGATTCGAACGAGGAATTCAAATTGGTTAAATGAACAGTAGTCATATGATATTCTATGATAACTAATCCAATGCTACCTTAGTTGACTCTTTGTATCTAAGCTAAATAATGTTCTATGACTAAACTTGAACAACAAGTACATTGAACAACCAATATATCATACTTCATAGAAGCTTATAAATTGATAGATATACCTGGTAAAGGTCAAATTAAATAATTTGTTTTTTTTAGTTCGTTACAATTAAAGATATACTTGAGAACACTATATTCAGAATAGCTGTAAAAGTGTTTATTAACAGTAAAAACACATGTAGATAGATCTCTTCTGAATTGAGCATTAATAGTAAATATCTTCTTATGAGTAGAGATTTAGGATAGTCTGGGAGGTTTTAGTTTCATGTTTTTGTCTATGACTCATGATGCGAAAGCTTTCCAGTTAGCGTACTGTTGAGAATGTTTAGTTCATTAAAATTAACATTGTAGGGGCAGATGTTTTGGATTCTTGAGGCAGTGGACACCACAAAATTTCTCTCTCTTCTGATGAACACTTACATTCAGCGATTCGTCAATTGGCTGATCCAAATGGTTTGTCTAAAATGGAGATCTTTGTAATGTTTCATTTTGTTTTTTCTATCATTTCAGTACCCAATAATTGGAGATATTATCTATTTTCTTTTCCAAGACAGAATTTTATAAATGGATGGCATTATGCTGCATGGGTACAGAAAGACAGCAGGGGTAAAATTAGATTAACTTTATAAAATATCTTGTGACTAATGACTACTTAGTCAACTCGGATTCCTCCTTCAAAGTTATCTACATTTTCAACAGAAATCTACCATAGTCAGTAAATCGGAGTCCTCAATTTATTCCTGGAGTCGTTGCCGTACACAGATAAACCAGAACTATTTGTGCAAAACAAAATGGTTCAACCTTTTATCTCATCATAAACTTAACCCAAGATTCTTGCAAGTTATCCTTTACGTTGTGAGTCTATTCTATATTATTTCTGCCCTGATTATGTTACAGAATTTTTACATGTTATCTCTTCCTTTTGTTTCCCTGTTTCTCTCACTGATAAAAACACATTTTCGGCTCTTGTTTCTATCTGCATCTCAGATTCATTCTATTTTTCTTCCAATCTATCTATTTACACCACCCAATTGTAATATTATTACTTCGATTTACTTGTCTCTATCTCCTTATCTTTTCTGAAGTTTCTATATTGTTAGATATGTAACTACATTGTAAAGGCTTCTGTCTTCACTAGGATAGTCTAAATAAAAATAACCATTATGTAATTTACATATTTTGTTAATGTGTTCCATTATTCACGGTGATCAACTCAACGCATACTTCATTTTGTTATTATATTTGACTATTTGTTATTATATTTTATTATAATACATAAATACACCATTGTCCTGTGGTGTATATTACTCATAAAGTCGTCCATAAGTAGTAGGTAGTGAAACGTCTAAAGAAAGTGGAATCAGTAAATAGCATACGAGGTGAGTTGCGAGGTGACAAGGAGCAAAGCCTGCTCACAATACATAGGAGGAATAAAAAATACCAAGGGAAGCAAATTCACAACTATCATTGGTCAAGGAACGAAAAGGATGTGCATATAGATAATTAAAGTAACGTATGTATTATTTATAACATCCTCTTTTTCACCAAATAAACAAGTTGCCTTTTCCAAGTGGTCTTCTAATAGTAACAGTGATGTACATGCAATCGTAGATATGAAACCTCAATCAACGAACGAAATTCTAGTTTTTCATGACTTTGTGGGTGTTTTCGATTTACTAAAAATAAACAACTACTTCTTATGATGCAGATGAGTATACTGAAGCAGACACGTTTTAGTTAATTAACCTTGGTAACATAGATACTTACTCTATGACCTTGAAGAGGGTAGTACCACTTATACGCACTACTTAATTAGATTGTTAACAACATTTTGATTGCAGTCTTCATTTTTAAAGTGTTTTGAAATATTCTGTTTAAGAAGTTTG
>CM068307.1:42227225-42342225 GCA_034768735.1 Schistosoma mekongi
ATTCTGTTGAAGACCTTTCCTGGTACTGAAAGTAGAGTGATGCCTCTGGAGTTCTCACAATCACTAAGATTTCCATTCTTTGGTATCTTGGTGAGGTATCCTTCTTTTCAGTCTGCTGGAACTTGTTCTTCCTCCCAAATCTTCCTGAAGAAAATGTGGAGTATCTTTGAAGTTGCTTCTATATCTGTCTTCAGTGCCTCCGCCGGTATGTTGTCTGGTCCTGCTGACTTACCACTCTTGATCTGTCTGATGGCCATTTTGATTTCTTCGACTGTTGATGGGTCCGTGCTTATAGGGAAATCCGTAGCTGCTGCTTCGATGACTGGTGGGTTCAGTGGGGCTGGTCTATTCAAGAGTTCTTGGAAATGCTCTACTCACCTGTTCCGTTGTTCATACACTTCAGTGATTGGTTTGCCATTCTTGTTGTTGACTGGCCGTTCTGGCTAATTGAATTTCCCAGCTAACTTCTTCGTTGTATCGTATAAGAGCTTCATGTTTCCTTCTCTTGCAGCTTTTTCAGCTGTCACTGCTAGGTCGTCAACAAATTTCCGTTTATCTGACCCGATGCTTCTCTTTACTTGCTTGTTGACTTCGGTGTATTCGGCCTGTGCCTTGGATTTCTCTGCTCTTGTCCGGCTGCTATTGATCGCTATCTTTCTGTTCCTTCTTTGCCGGATCTTCTCTAAAGTACCAACAGAAATCTATTCTTTTTGGTGTTGTTTCTTGAGACCCAAAACCTCCTGACATGCTGAAGTTATTGTTTCCTTAATCTCTTTCCAGTTGTCTTGCACATTAGTTCCACCTTTTTCTAGTAGATCATGAAGTGTCTGGAACTTATTGTTGAGAATTATATTGAATTCGTTGAGTTTGTTAGCATCCCGGAGGCGGATTGTATTAAACCTATGTAATACTTGTGTACTTGTGTACTATCGCTATATCGAGGCAATCCTTTCAGGATGCACATATGTCAGCAGAGACTGACCAGTTTTAGCCCATTACAAATCAACGGGAAAATACAAGCTTATCCTAATTAGTCTGTTATGTTGTTATGAGCACAAGAAAAAAATAAAAGAAATTTTTAAAAAACTGAAGAATATGACTTCGGTGAAAAGAATCGGTATCAATGAAGCAGAATCGAATTGTATACATACATGATCATTTCATTTAGCTTGGAACATTCATCATAATACTCCATTCATCAAGTGTGAAATTTTTTTGAAATTCAAACTACTAAATAAATTGTAAGTAGAACGATTATAAAATATGAATATCATAATACCAAATGTTACATGAATAGATTTGTTTATTATGAATAATAATCATACTAAATAACTAGTGGCCCATATCTAAAAATCAGATACATGGATGACGAAATTTACTAAGACTAATAGAAATTGAATTTAAGCTTAGCATTGAAGACTTATTGATAGAGATATAATACATCAACTAATGAATAATGTTTCAGTCAGTTACGAACAACCAAGAACCTGATGTATGGGCATGAGTCCAAGTGAACTTTCTGAATCATGTCTGAGATTTTTTCAGACTCCAACCCACCAAGACTAATGAGACTTTTGAGTTGAGCAAAGTGGTCAACGTAATGAACTACTTTACTTCATATTGACTAATCTAGGTGATGGTGAAAACTAATCCTGAAGTAGAGTTTCGTATTGAGATAGAAAGAAACGCATCCTAAGTATCATTTCAATGTTATTCAGTTCTTAGAACTCTCTGCATATTGTCAGCAACGTCATCAAACAAGACTATATGATCCGAGTATCCTAAGTCAACAACTGAAATTTCTGGAAGTAGAACAGTTCCTGAAATGTTAGATGAAGAAAGTGTAACCTCTAGAACGATATCCATGATGAAGTTAAATAAAAAAATGATAAGAGTTAAACCTAACGGACACAACTTCAAGCTAAAACACCCTCAACAATTTGCCATAAACTGCAACTTGATCAGTGATGTCTGAGTGGAGAACGTTTAATGACAAATTGCTACAGAACTTCTCGATCTATGGAGTTCAAAGCTGCCCTCACATCAAGGAATACTGCCATTGTCGGACGATAATAAATATGCCTTTGTATTTAAATTTGATAGAGAGTAAACATATTTGGTCCATCCTTACCTAGGTATAAAATCAGCTTGGTTTTTCAGAATTTATCGTTCCCTCGCTTCCGACATGCATCAGAAGATAACGAAGGCTAATATTCTGAACACTAAATTAGTCAAACGAATCCTGTTGTAGTTGTCATAATAAGGTTACTGAACTTTCTTATAAACTGGAATGATATGAAGCTGAGACTACTCAAACAGGATTATGTTCCATTCCTAGATTCTAGATAGTATATATTAGCCAGACTACCTGCGAAGACTGGGGTCAACTGATCAGTTCTTGCCATTTTATGTCGTTTTAAATTGCTTATAACCTTTCTAGCTTTATTAAGAATTGGGAGAATTGTGTCGATTTTTTTTCATGTAATTTGGAGATAGTCGGTTAATGTGGAGTAGCTGGAGTCAATTGAACTGTTCACGAAACTGACCCGCTGATATGACGTAAACTACGGCCGATCATGACATACAGTGACAGTAATCATGACAGGAACTTCTGTTAAGATAAACTCCATATTCCCATTCAACTCAACTTTCTATCCTAGAACATTGATATATTCAAATTATAAAGAAATGATTGCTTAGGCAGTTTTTAAATCTTTAATTGTTGTTTTTCACCATTCCACACATATATCAACTCCAAACTTCCACTATATAAAGTATGCATATTCGTTTTGCTTATAATGTGATTCTAACTAGCTGTTGTGGAGAATGCAAACATTAAATTCAATATTAGGAATCAATGTGGGTTAGACAATTATCGGAAACCACGAACACTGTTAGACAGCTGTTTCGTTGTAGCATGTGACAACTCGATCATATGCATTGATTGTTGGCAACAGTTGAGTACGATACGGCTGTCTCTCAATGCCCCTTGATTTTTAATAGTTATCTAATTAAATTCATGCTACCAAAATTCGACTAATTATAATTGTTTCTCGTCTGTAACGCATTCGAAGAAGGTCCGTGAGATGAATGAATTCACCTTATTCTGATACTATTATTGTTCCTTCATTATTCAAATTAGTAGATATACAAAAACAGCATGAAATATGCATTTAATTAAGCTACGAATGCATAGCATTGATGGTTTACTGTACTGAATTGCTAAATGCAGGTTACTAAAGTTTCATGATTTTTATCAGCTCCATTCCATTTTTGTCAGAATATCAACTAATTTTATTGTTGATCTTAAGTTAGACGAAGTAAACGAGAGAGGTTTGATTCAATATATTATTGTGTTTGCAGGCAACTAAGATATTTCACACTATGATGAAAAATATATTCAGAACTTAGTAGATCTTTATATATCAACCCTGTGTTTTACATTGTTAGTATGCCGGGTTTTATGGAAACTGTTGGATGATGTAGTTCACGTCACTGACTAACTGTATTTAGACAACTTACAAGTTACTCCCGATAGGGCTATAGATACACACTCAGTAGTCTGAAAACTAAGTAGTTTCATGTGAGGCCTGTTGGTCCTGGTTACCATCCTCTGGGAAATATCATTCTAGGATGGAACAAGTATCTAGTTTCCATCTGATTTTCATTGGTTGTCTAGGGTATAATTAACCAATTATATAAACCACATGTGATATATATATATATATATATATATATATATATATATATAAATGATGGAAATCAATTCCAAAAATATGGAATCGATCATGAGTACTTTCAATCATCAATATTTCATTTCTATTGTTCTTCTTCTCCTTCGTTTACGATTGAGTACAATAACATTAATAGTAAAAGAACCTTGATTGAATAACCCAATTGTTTTAACTACAAAATGTATGTTGTTATTGACAATGACCTTGACCAGTAATTAATGAGTTTATTGTAATGTACAAGGAGATTATTTTTATATTATGGGTAGATAATCAATAATCATTAGACTAACTTTCTTTTGAGTACACTTCAAGTATACAAAATGTTATTTCATAACATACATATGTACATATCAGTTTAGTGAATATATTCAGAAAAGCGTCAAGAACTCGATTATTTAGTAGGTTCGTTGATAAGTTATACATTCGTTTCATATAGTTACTTTAGCTTTTTTAATGAAAATTTCTCATAAATTGAACTTTAGATAAATTAATACGAATATCGAGCAATACATATTACTGAATAAGTTATTAATAATCTTATATATGTTAATTAATTAGTAAATCTATTAGTAGTCAGAAGAGTAAGTAAATAATGACCGCTGATTAAAGCGTATCAAATGTTTTTATTACCATTAGATATAGGCTATTTTATTTGATGCCAATAAAAATAGGTTGTGAATATTTCAATACTCTGGATTCAATGAATGACTACGATATAATTCCCAATTAAATGTTTTTGGTAGTGTTGAATTTTCTGAGCTGGATAGTTTGACTGTCGTTTAAAACAATATTATCAAAGCTTGTTTCGCACACAAGTGACCATTTTGATTAATTAACAAGAAATTGTGTAGGTAGTAGATTTTATTTATTCGTTGTCTATTTTACTCTGTTGACGTCCGACCAAATGATTGGTTAACTGTTTCAGTGTGGACTGATAAATACGATCTATATTCGTGATCTTGTTGATTGCGGATTGCTCTAAATGTTATTCCGCCCCAGAAAATTATACAGATTCTATTAAGAGAATGTTCACATAACCTGCTGTTATAGATGGAGTATCCAAACAGTAGGTGAGAATTTGTTTCATATATTGATTTTGGATATGAAAATAAATCAGATCAAGCAATAAGTTGTATCCATGTTGATTTTCTGTATTTATTTTTACCTGAATAAACCTTTAGAAGTTGTTAGGATGAACTTGTATATTCCCGTTGATTTGTTATAGACTGAAGCTGGTCAGTCATTGTTGCTATATGTGCATCCTGAGCGGATTGCCTCGACATAGCTATTTTTTCACAAGTATTATATAATTTGGATTGTGACTGGCAAGTGGTGAACGCGGTGGCGTTCGACACGAAACGGACTGAGTTCGAATCCCAGTGTGAACATCAACATTGGGATGCAGGTACATCCAGCCGGTGAGTCCCAAATAGGACGAAACGCGCATCCTGGATTCCACTTGCCAGTCACAATCCAAATTATATAATACTTTTGAAATTGTCTTTTCCCAATAAAGTATACAAAACTGTTCATTAGTTAAAACTTATGTTTCGAGTCATTTTTGTTTTGATGAAAACTACAAAATATTCTGATTCATTGGCTTTACCATATGATATTAAATGTAACTTAGGCCCAGGTAATCAAAACATCAACAGTACATGGAACAAAGTTATCCACATTTTCAATGTTAACGAAGCAAGAAGCACGCAACATTTGCAGTCATTTTTCTGTACAGTTGATGGTTCAGCTTTACATAGTAAGGCTCTATTATCTGTAAAGATTTCGTTTCCAGCTCTGTCTCTTAACACATTTATGTTTTGTAAGCGACATTTTACACTGCCTTTGTCCATAGAAGATAGTTATGGAAGCATAAATTATAACCTAACAACTAGCAATAATTTACTTAATGAACTCAAAAAAAATCCTGGATATGACCCTCATAGTGAGCTTTCAAAGAGTTGTGGATAACTTCATTCTAGATAGTGCAAGCTTTATTTCAATTACATTCAGTCCAAGAAAATTGTGATGGAAGGTAGTTTACGGAAAGTCGTCAAGACATGAAGCTTAGCCTAGGTTCCTTGATAACTGCTATCTATTTGCAGCAGGATGTGAGCCCATTCCTTACTGAACTGATTCTCTCCCAGCTGTTCTATCACGAACTATCCAGTTTCTCAGTCTGAGACGATCACTACTAAGCTGGTCGGTTCAAAATCAGATCTATTAGAATGTATCAGTTTCCGAAATGACGTCACATAAGCCATGTTTCCAATTTGTGTCAACTACTACAAAACTAGCAGGTTGTCCTACCCAACTACTCACAAATCACTTTCTATTACAACATCTTGCTCACTTAGACCAGTAGCTATATTGTGACTTAGTCGATAAGATTTGATCAACACTATATAAGACTAGACTAACATCATATTGATCACATCTTAGTAATTAATCAATATAAGAACATTATTTTAGTCAACAAATTTAATCACAAATTTAGTTGCTATGACTTTATATTGACATAACATAATATGTTTTTTTTTTTCAACTAACTAACCTAGAAATTGAACATTCGCTTAATTCTTATTTATTCAATACATGAAATGTTGTTATTCTAATAGACGAATAAAACAAACAATAACTGTAAATCAGTTTAAATGAACCTGAACTAATTTTGTTTTTAATTCTGATTTTGTTTTTCTGTTAATACACTGAAATTACCTATTTCATTCAATTTCGTTGCCTTTTTTTTTTTAGTTTCAATTAACTGATTCACTGGTGAAGTTGATTAATTGTAATCTAAATCTAAAGTTCTAGACTTATTACTATGATTATGTCTTTTTCATGACTTAGTAGTCACTTACAATTTTAAGAAAAATTCACACAAGTTTCGACAAAACAAATAAATGACAGCATTCTAGGAATATAGTGAGAGCCGACTCAGCGGTCTATTGGTAAAGCGTTCGTTGCGAAGCCAGAGGATCTTGTGTTCAGTCGCCAGTGGGCTCGTGGATGCCCACTGCTGAAGAGTCAAATACTACCACGAAACTGGATGTATACGTTTACCTCACTAGATTATGATTATAACTAACTAAATAATAAGATGAAAAAAATGAAGGAAAATGTGAAATAGTCTTCTCTTCTGTTATCAAAGCAATTAAAGACTAATTATTAATAATGTAGGGTCAACTTTCCTAACTAAAATAGCTTTAGTAGATTTGAATATGGTGGAATTGTAGTGTTTACTGATAACTCTAAATTCACTTGTTAACATCAATCTATCATTGAAGTCTATTAGGTGGTATGCTATTAAACTCTATAGACTGTTCAGTCCAGGAAGACATAGGTTCCTTGGGAATAGGTTCATTATAACTTATATATGCTCATTTTCTGTCCTTCCAACCTCCATGCTTTTCTTTACTTACATGGAAACTTACATTTGTAGTTGAAGTTGACACGTGGCAAGTATTTAACTGCAATTACATACCAAATTCAGCACTAAATCTTAACTTCATTTATTTTACTAACAATCGATTTTTTACTGATGAACATTTCATTAATTTGTATTTTACATTATGTTAACGATTCAAAACACTTGGATGTATATATCTGTATGTGGCTGACAAGGAAACAATCAAATGCTAGGTATTCATAGTACTCCTCAAGTACAATCGTTCTTGCTTCGTTCAAATATATGAAGAGAAAAAATCGTGTTCAGCTTCATGCAAAACTAAAGATGTTAAAATTACTTTGATCAGGCATAGTTTCTGTGGATACAACGAAGATGAATGCAGGGGAAACTATATAATGTTCTCCAGAAAAGTGATTAGATAATTCTTTGTACCTATAACCCTAAAACCACCTGTAATAGTGGAAACAATTCTAGTTTTTATATTTAGATAGATAGAGACATAGATTTCACCTTCTACTTTTGTTTGTAATTCATTCAACAAAGAACATAGAAGTATGAAAGACAAGTGGCAAGTCAATATCTCAAGGAATCATTGTACAGGATATAAGATAACACGATATGAAATAGAGAATAATTGTAGACTAGAAATCAAAATAGACTTACTTCATCTTATTTGAGAACTTCATGACACTGTTCACCTATGATCTTAGAATGAAGTGATCTTACGAAATTCTGATTTCCTGGATTAAATAATATCACTGATATTTTAATGCGATATTCACTAGTTACTGTCTTAAAATTCAGTCAATTAAAGATAATGCCTTCTTGTTTTCGAATGTTATCAATGAGGAACCATGAGAATGCCAGTGATGGGGAACAACATTTCAGATAATTTTTGAGGATTTTCTCCCACCCGTACTTCCAAAATGATTGAAGATTCAATCAACCTGAAAGTATTGCAGTTACTTATCAATAACATTACATCACAATCTACCTACATTGCAATGAAATTGAAGTTGAAAATTTAAATCAACTGAATTTTACTCTGTAATTACTATATGTCATCCAATCCATGAGAATTCAGTATTCCAACTTCACTTCAGTAGTAAGTTAGTCCTTTAGAAGAGTTTCCAATTTGAGTAGCCTCATAGCTATAGGCCACTGTTATGTTCCAACAATTTCTCATAATTTCCCTAGGTCGTCATATTAATTTGTTAAGAATTACGGATCTCAAAACAAATATGCCGTTTACTGTCCATAACGTCACTAGTTTAAATTATATCATTAACTTCTTTCAGATTACTGGATAAGTTTATTAACTGCCACTATTGTTTAGGGATTAGTAGTTTTTGTCGGGAGCCCTTGACAAATTTATCAAAAGATATAATGTTGCTGGTTATTCTTTATCCAATCAGTGTTCTTTCGAATTTTTAGCGCAAATTTCAAAATAAAGTTTAACTTTACTATGAAGAATGAGTTAAGAAGGATGATTGAACTACTAGAACTGTTTTTCGAAAAACCTTTCTACATTTTGATTGCATACTTAATAAACGTTTCGTTTCTAATATCTGCGTGTTTCCCTTGTCCTAATCGCTCATTTGATCCGATAACTGTCATTATACAGTTTTCACTCATGAGTTGCGACTAATTAAGTGTGTATTTGGTATTCCATTTTTCTATTAATACAGTTTTCCACTAATGTTATCATTTTAATTGAGCTACTGTTTGGTTCGGACATGTATCTATACATTTCGACAACTGTAGGTAGTTATTCTTCTTGACTGTTTTTTTCATCTTCACATATCTTCCTTATTAAAGCTTGGAGCTACAAAGAATAAAACACATTTAATTACATTAGAACTGTTTAATCATATAGGACAGATATCAGTAAACCAACTTTTAAAGTGGTGTGACGATTGGCTAATCAAGATTTAGAGTATTCCCTATTTATTTAGACCAAGAACATAACAATTTCGCGTACCGATTAGACCACTGTGAATTTTGTTGCCAATTTTAGCACTTGTGTCACTAGCTTCTAGAATATCATGACCAGATAAAATACTAAGTATGCCCTCATTGTTTGAGTTGGATTGTGACTGGCAAGCGGAATCCAGGACACGCGTCTCGGTCTACTTAGGACTCGTTGGCTAGATATACTTGCATCAGAATGTTGACGTTTACATAGGGACTCGAACCCAGTTCGCCCGAGTGTGCAAATAACTGGCTCATCAATTTCGACCAATCATTAAAACTTTAACGAACTGGGAGAAGACTGAGTCAGTGAAATAATCTCAAAAATTTGAGCACATAGCACTGAGTTACAGAGGTGACAACTATTTCACGAATGATTTAGCACAATCATTCATAAGCCGACCCTCTAAAAGAAATTACATTTTATGCACTATGTGTCGATACTAGGCAGTCGGAGGTAACCGGCATGAAACATTTTATCTAGATTTCCTGTTAGCTGACACTCTTCAGTTAGAGGCACCTGTGATCGTGTCGGAATTGATGTTCTTTGTGTTATTTGAAACTACATCACCCAACATTACTATCGGTTTATTCAAGCCTTACCTAACTCATGGAGAGCTGTGAAATATTGGTTGTATCTTATTTTTAGCTAATATGCAAAAGTATTACAAAAACTTGGGACAACATGTAATGTTTGCATGGAGACATTAACGAATGGTGATGATGAACTATTTTGAATAGTCCTACAAATAATTTTTTCAAATGTCGTTAATTTTAGTCTAAGGTGTTGAAAAGACCTGAACACTCTTTTGAATTCGCATAATGTTTTGTACCACTGAAGATCTCATAGTTTAAACTACATCGAATGTCAATTATCTAGGTGTAACTTTTACTTCTGGAGTATCTTGGTCTCCAGATGTTTTTGCTTAATATTAAAGGAAGTTCTCCGTTTAATTTGGATTAAGTATTTTTGTCATTTCCAAACACTTACTTATACAAATCGTCAATTTCTGTATGTCATCTATTATTTTATAGTGTTCATCATTATATTTTCCCTCGACTCTCAAGTAAAGACTACACGGTGTTGAAATCCTGAAAACAGCTTGCTAGTATTATCCTATCGGATATAACTCATCCACTCTATTAACATCTTCTGAATAGTATAATTTCGGGCAGAATCAGATGCAATTACATTAGAATTCGTGTACCCAAAAAATGTATAAAAGCTCTACTATTCCGTATTTAACAAACATTCTATGAGATATGATGGTGAAACTGGCCGATCCACGTAATTACATTATGTAGTTACTACTATTTCTTATCAAACTTTTATCTGAATTTGATATATATATATATATATATATATATATATATATATATATATATATATATTATATATATATATATATATTATATATATATATATATATTATATATATATATATATATATATATATATATATTATATATATATATTATATATATATATTATATATATATATATATATATATATATTATATATATATATATTATATATATATATATATATATTATATATATATATTATATATATATATATATATATATTATATATATATATATATATTATATATATATATATATATATATATATATTATATATATATATATATATTATATATATATATATATATTATATATATATATTATATATATATATATATATATATATATATATATATATATATATATATTATATATATATATATATTATATATATATATATTATATATATATATATATATATATATATATTATATATATATATATTATATATATATATATATATATATATATATATTATATATATATATATATATATATATATATATATATATAATACTTTTATTGAGATGCGTATATAGAAAAGTGTAATTTCATGGAATATTGAATGGTGAAAATTCCATAATACTGAACAAAGTACTCATTACTATTAATGTTATCATTAAAAAAACTCACTTCCTAAAGTTTCGCAACTCGTTAAATGTTAATAATCATGGAAACTATTTGTCAGAATCTATCAGTATTTTTTCGAAATGTTCTTCAGAATCCATGAAAGCAGTGAAAGTACTTCCACGAAATTCAGCGATTTTTTAGAAACTTCTAAAGGAATTTTCAAAAGTGGTAGATTACGTATTCGTTGGACGGCTAGCTGTAGCATATTATTCCGAAGCTTCTTAATTCTGCAAAATACACAATTCTCTATATGTAAACTAACCTGTCATAATCCATGCTATCTGCTGTCTCTTCGTACTCAGGTGTACTTTAGACTAGGAAACTCTTAGGAAGTCGATATCAGAGCATTCAACTAAATAAAGTACCAGGCGAATTTTCTCAAAATCAACTACTTATTCGCTTTAATTGTGAATGAATTTCAGGCTTTATAAGGATCTGGCTGCACAATAACTAGATAACATGACCTTAATAGATCACTTAATTTCCTAGTTGATTTTTCAATATCAGTCGAATAACTGCAACAAAGTTAAATACTGGATTATAATTTTGCATTCGACTTCACAAGTTAATCTGGATTCAATGGCTAGTCAAAATTTGGATGAACTGGATAAGTATTTAGTCTTCATATTCACCTCATCAGCATGACATACAAAAACAATTTCAGTGCTTTTCTGTTTACAGTAATATCTAAACCCTAATCGACTGCTGATACTAAATCTAAAATTCACCAAAGTTTACAACATTCAATCATGGCTACTATAAATCTTTTAGTTGAAACTTAAACTACTGTTAACATCTACGTGATAGCTTATGAACTCGGACCACTGATACACCCCAAGTCTTAAATTAGAAAATAGGAAAGGAGAATAAGTTTGCTTTATAGCAAGTGTCGAATATATTCAATAAGTCCTGTGTATTTATAGTTTCAAGTCAACTAGGAGTTACTGTTATAAGTCAGTCAAGTCATTGATTAACTGGAAGATGTCATATTAAGTTCCATTAAGGGAAGATTGGATGAAATGTATTCAATTTGCTTTTGAAGGTTTCTTCATGTTTCTTAGTAAAATATAATTTTGGTAAAAGAAGAAAACCAATTATAACAGAAAAATATAAGTTCTTTTTAAATCGCTGCTTCTCATCAGCTGCATACAACTTAGAATTAATCATAATCACTAAAAACAAAACAGCTGAACATACTTTACATCAGAAGACAATTAAAGAGTTATAAGTTGATTTGTAAATATAAATCACTGGTGATAGCTGTTTCATTCCCGACAAGTCTGATCTCCAACAGTCATGAATTCTCACTAGAGCTTCAGAAACATCCTGAAGTTAGTCACTAGTGAGCTGATTATTGTAATTAAATTGAGATGGTTATATTTGTGGAGATTGGTATTTTTAACTGATTGGATACATCATAGATTGATGTTGATAGGGGACCATTGAAAACCAGGGAACACTAGACAGCTAGTTCGCCCTAGTATGGAACTTCTCAGCAGTGCATAACCTACATTCCATCCCAGGGGCTTTGGGTTAGCGAACGCCTAACCCTTTGCACCACTGGGCCGGCATCCAATGGTAGAATTCCCACTTCCGTCAATCTGTGATACATAGCGCAACGACCATCTAGTGACATTGGTGATAACTGTCTCACTCCCGACAAGTCTGAACTCTACCAGTCACGACTTCTCACTAAGGCTTTAGGAACATTCAGAAGTTTGTCATTGGTGAGCTGATCATATAGATCAGTTAGAAGAGAATAACACAATTGTATAAGGATTAAAACATTAACATATTTATTTATAGGTCAGCTAAAGGAAATTCCGGGGAATAAAACTTAGAAAATCAAAGATACAAAGTTATGGAGATAAGTAGCATGAGTTATGTAATAATAAATACAAGTAAAACAATAACTCAATGAGCAAGGCTTAAATGAGATGAGTTAATGAGTATCATCAAAATGTTGGGTAACCAAATCTTAATATTAGGTCATAGATATCAGAGTAAAGGAAAGGTTAACTATAGTCTCGTTTTGCACACAAATTTCATTTAAATTGTTTTGTGGCAATTGCTTCAGCAAAGCGTGGGAAGTTAGAACTTGTCAGTTTATTGACTATTATTGAAACGTTGGTTATGTGTCCACTATCAGTTAGGTGGTGAGTAGTTGCACTGGTAGAAAGACGTTGTCCTTTAAAGCTTAGTTTATATAGCATATGCTCATTGTTGTGGACAGTGACCCCACTTTCTGTTCTTCAAATGTATGTGCTTTTGGCATGTCATGAAAATTGGCATACACAACTAGAGGTAACAAGAGTTGGGAATCCGCTTACATATGTTTGTCGTAAAGAACAATTAATCTGACTGATAGATATATTGATTGATATTAATTTAGCAACCAAATAAGTCCGTTTTAATATGGCTTTTATTCTGAGACTGATGACATTGTTTATTTCATCTCTCCTGATCTAGGAGATCTTGACTGTATCGTACTTAACTTCATTTGCTATAGTCTCCTCATACTCAGTTATAAAGTTTTGCAAATAACCGTTTTCACGCAGACAACATTTCAGTATCATTAATTTCACTTCACTTGGTTGAATTAAGATATTCCGTAACATAGAGGAATTGTTTCACTGACATCTTTTGATTTCAATTAATTGTTCAAGGTAAGATATAAATCACCTTGAAAGAACTAAAATATATAAGTGCATTTTTGTTAGAAATATCATCTAGATTTCCTGTTACTATTACCTTTCGTTTTTATTACGAATAGAATTACTTCAGTTTTTCATGGTCATACCCTCTAAGGTTTGTTTTTTTCAAGAAGCAAAACTTATTCAACCTCTTTTAATCAGTTTTTAATTTGATTTAATGTATTTAAACATTCTTTTCTACATTTTAGAACATTGAACAGATGATTAAAATAGTCATTTTTACAGTAATCAAATAAAAATAATTTATCTAAAAGGAGAAAGAAAAGAAATTTTCTTAATCAAATGAACTATTTACACCGATAACTTAATGTTTAGTGCATAATAATTCAAACTATAGAATTATGGGTTCGAAACCCATTCCCATTTTGAATAGTATTTGAGTTAAGGTAGTTAAATAGATAATTAGTAGGAATTACCTACTTGAATTTGTTATATCTCGTGGATGATGGTTTGACTAGCTGCAAACACCTTATTACTCGAACTCCTTGACCCCTCCTAGTCGCAAATTTAGAAGACGAGTAGTCAGGACACTATTCCATTATGATGGAGAGAGAGAGAGAGAGAGTCAGTTATGTACAAAATATTCGTATATTTATAATGACTATTCATCAAATTGAAATCATTAACATTTTAAAACAATTTGTCCCTTTGATAAATTTGGATAATGCAATAAGAAGACGAATTTTATCAGAGCTATGTGATATATTTGCGCAATACATTTCGAACAATCTGATCACACATACACTTGTTAAGGCATTTATATATGAAAAAATAAAGGTCACTAGAAAATTAAGAGTATAAGCGAAGTAAACAAAGATAAGTAAACGAAGATAATAAAGATTACAATGTAAGTAACACTCTACCAAGGTAGGTATATGAACTTCCATAGTTATTGTCCAGTGCAGTATAAAAAGAACCTAGTAAAAGCTTTATTTAATAGGGCTAATCGTATTTGCACTTATGACACTATTGAAGAAAATGACAAATTACTGACAGAAACGTTAATGCTGAACGGATATCCAAAGAAGTTCATAAATCGATGGAAATGTTGCAGTATGGTGAAACCTACTGTATTACTAGAACCCAAAAAATCAGTTTATATCACATTACCCTTCAGAGGTGACTCAAATAGCCTTGTGTTAAAACAAAGGCTTAAGTCAGTGGTTAGCAGAACATTTTATGCTGCTGAGGTAGTTGTAGTAGAAAAGTATAGGTCATTGATTCACAATAAGCCTAAACAGCACGCAAACGAATGCATCACATCCCACTGTATCTAGGAATTTACGTGTATGTGTGGACACACATACATAGGGAGGAGCAATCGTGATTTGCATGTAAGGGTAGCTGAACACATACCTAAATGGCCCCGAAAACAAATGGACTCGAAAGGAGAAATAAAAAGTACAGGATAAACAACCCTCATCGTCTATCGCTAAACACTTAGTTGAGACAGGCCACATAGTTGATATCAAATCAGCCTTTGTGGTGTTGTATAAAAGTGCTTTAGGACGTATACTAAAGTTTGTTGAAGCCTTAGCTATACGGAAGTTCAAACCCCCCTTGTGTGTTCAAAAACAATTTGTACTTTCCGTCAACCTACCTTGGTAGAGTGTTACTTACATTGTAATCTTTATTATCTTCGTTTACTTATCTTTGTTTACTTCGCTTATACTCTTAATTTTCTAGTGACCTTTATTTTTTCATATATAAATGCCTTAACAAGTGTATGTGTGATCAGATTGTTCGAAATGTATTGCGGAAATATATCACATAACTCTGATAAAATTCGTCTTCTTATTGCATTAACATTTTATTGATACAGTGAAATATTGTTAAATATACTCGGTGAGTATAACTCACTTGACTCACATTAATGTAATGAAAGTTAACAAAGCTTACAAAAGTTTACAAAAATCAATACAACTTGATTAAACTAACAACTGTATTTTTAGGGATTTCGAATCCCTAACAGAATTATGTTTCACAACAGTCGGTCGTTGTCAGTCATGTTATGGAGTTTGAAATTATGTCATCTAACATCTTAGTCTTCAACTGGTTCCCAGATGCTTTATTTTGTCAATGAATGGTAAGTAGTATGAAACTTTTGTCAACTACCTCTAGTAAGTGTACATGTTAGGAAGTTACCTAGACTTCTGACAATATTGTAATCAAATTGATAGAACCGAATAGTTACTAACGAAAAGCGAAACATAATACTGGCCACTGCTCCATGATCGATTAACGGAACATTTGAAATACTTATTATAAGTTAAGTACATAAACTTGCGTATGGTTTTTATTAAATTGACAAAGTACATACTGATAATCCACTATTTATTTAAAATGTCAATCAAAACGGTTTATTACTAACATATTTCTGTCAGTAAGTGTTTGAAGTTAACTATTGTTGATATTCATAATTAAATTCCGATCAAATAATCGGCATGTTGAAAGCAATAGAATTCATGACGTGAATTTTATCCTACTTGAAAATAGCCAGCTTGATGTGGTTGAATACCAGTGTTGGTGTTCTCCCTGTAACTATAATTCGTCAACAAGAAGAAAATACATATTCGTACAAATAATGTCGTGCAGTCTGAATAGGTAAGTAGTTGTTTCGACACACTAGTTTAATGGATAACAAATTACCATTTGAGGAGAAAAGAACTAGGCTTTTGTGTCAATGTGAATATCAACACTGGAATGCACATGTACCTAGCTGGTGATATGCAAAGAGAACTAATTACACATCCTAGTTTTCAAGGCTAGCTACAACCCATCTTTAGTGAAATTCATAAATAAATATAAATACTGACTTAATCGCTTCAAAATGTACATATGCCAATAAATATTGATCAACTGTACGTAGTTTTTAATAACAACATTGAGGAAAAGAAGGAAGTTTACCAATACTCAGATAATATTAGATTTACCCTATAAAATACTGTCCAAAATTGAGACCACCAATGTTAACCATGGTAACTGGGATGAAGAAACACGTGACTTAAATACTTTAATAATGTTTACTTTTCAATACCGATTTGATTATTAGTAGATAAAGTTGACATCTGATATTAATTAATACAATAGTTCTCATTTTCAAGGATTAAAAGAAACGAATCAAAAATCAGTTTCACTAGAGATCAAATGCAGCACATGTTAAGAAAGGTGATAACAGAAACTATTCATGTTAATTATTATATTATTTATTTGAATTGTAAGTAAATTACAATGATGACGAAATTGCATGTGAAGCAGATTAATGTTACAGTTGTCTAAAGTATCCAAGCCGAAATATCTTATCATAAAGATTTCCTTATGAATTATACTCTGATATTTGGTTCAGTAACACCTGATTCGTACACCTATTTAAAAAAGAAAAACTTATCACTGGGCCGTTTTTTTTAACGCTTAACAACTGTAGTTAATATGTATTGAGCATGAAATTATCCCCAATAGTATAAATTTCCTGAGTTTTTGGTCCTATTAATGGATGAATGCATGGATGCTGCATAAAAGAATGTAAGCTTTAGTAAAAATTTTCATTTCCAGCCATAACTTTGACCATGTTTGTGTTTTCTATCTGTTATGTCATTTTAGCTACACTATTTCTATAAGTCAATTAAGAATAATAAAAGATAATTGAAAATGAAATCATCAGTAAAAATGATAGTTTACTTTCGTGTGGTTCATTCATGAAATGAATATAAAGTGTTGCATACAAAGGAACAACTTCAGATACACACTGAGTAACTAAATATTTGCAGACCACATAACTTTGGGAAATATGTAAGCCATCATACATCAAATGCAACCGGGATACTTTGTATGCACTTTGTATTTAGTATCTTCGATTGTTTGTCCATTATTTGTACAATTATCTATTGATTAAATCATGATGATTGTTTATATTGAAATATGTTTAACGTGAAAATCAGAAGATGAATTAAACTACCTACGTTAGTAAAACAATGAATATGAAACAAAGCTACAATGGAATCATTTATTAAAACATGAACAATAACAACAACGAAAACTCTCATCCACTTAGGATATTTTCAAATTTAACCAATCAGCGTAAATGGGTTTAGACAAAAGTCACCTGATGTGATGATGAAATAAGAAATTATTAATAACTACTTTATGCTGATGATGATTTGGACGATGATGATGATGATGGTAAACAATCAGATTTTTTGACATTCTAAAGAAATCAACTCATGTTATTAGTATTTCTTTAAACATTTCTTTAAACGACATTCTATGTAACAAATATATGTCATGCGTAAAAGCTAACCCTTGTATTAATAGGACAGTTATCGAAGAAATATGCATTTTTAGTAAGTTTGCTGTATGATTATTTGTGGAATAAGAGTGTTTTGTAATATTTGAAACTCACCAACCAAATACACCTAGATTCTGGTGTTTATGTTCATTCTGAAACTCGAACCGAGTAGAATTCACCTTAATATCTAACAAGATATCCATTGAATTATCTAGTCCAGCTTTCCACTAAATTACTCAACTAATAACGGAATAAGCAAGAGTTTGTAATCACTTGTTGTTCATATTCAAACCTCCATATACGACAACAGAGATTAATATTTAATGATAGTCAAAATGTTCGTTCACAGTGACTGCAACAAAATATTTGATAAAAATAGTATTCTTCATTTTATACTAATTCAATCGAACACCTTTTCTCTAGGTTATAAGCATATTAGAACTGAATGAAAACTTGAAGATAGATGACGCGTTTATACACAAAGTCATCAGTGTTTAATAGTTATACTGTATTCACCATCACAAACTATTTCTCCATCCACTTACTACGTGAATAATCTATAAATTACAGTGTTATTTACATTGATGATTTCACTTCAATCGACTGGAGTAATCCACCATAGTCTCGTGTAAACGTGTCAGTGTAGTACATACCGATAAGACAAATGAAAATCACACCTTTAAAGGCAGTATGAATGTGAATATTAATTCTATTCTATTACACAACACTCATAGATTAAATGAATGGGAAAATAATCACATGTGTTCATTATAAAACGTATAGTAAACATTGAAACGTTAATATTTTAAAATACATCTCCGATTAAATTATACAATCATACTAACAGTCGTGTTAAACATTATTAACTGATAGTGACTACTCAGTGTGATATAAACCGTCTAAGGTCATCTTCACATATGATTAACGCTTAAACACGTATGAACTTGGTTTATCAAAACTTCACTTCAAAACATGCATTCAAACAATAGATTGATGAATTGCCATAAATCAGAAAAGATGTGATCAAAATGAATTACATATTACTTTATAGAAGTAGATTTCTTACTATGACAACAACATCAAAACATATTAAGAATGAATAGATTAAATTGTATCTTAATGTAGATATATTTGGAATTATTTTCAAGTTAATATCTTTCATTTATAATGTGAGTTACTTTTAAGATTAGTAAATCGGTATAGATAGTAACTAGGAAATTTCATCCATAGAAAATTTTCAAACACCAATTATAATCAATTAAGTTAATATCTACTGTATAGTCAAAGATTTAAAATAACTTGCATCATTTATTTATTTGCTTGTTCGTCAAGATGTATGTGTTAAAGAGCATGAATGCACTACATGACTGATATAATAGCTTTTATTTAACTTTTAATAGCATTTAATATGAATGAGTTTATGTATACGACATTGAACCGAATTCTTTCATATGAAAGTTAAGAATACTATCTAGGTGCTCATATTGAGGTTAGTGTGTCGATTTTCCAAGCAGCTAGTTTGATAGAAAGATCTACAAAAAACCAGCACCACAAGTTTCATATTTAATGGCCTTTAATGGCTGCCTACTTGAAATCCTGGGCTACCTTTTTTTACCAATGTCTCAACAAGTTATCTTTCCGTCTTCTGTTTTGTTTTAATTGCCTAATCATGTCCCAAAATCGCATTGTGTACTCACGCGCATTTATAAAAAGTTTACGACCTATCATGTGCAATTCAGTTAAATCTAAACGCAAACATCATGGTGGCTGGCAGCACGCGTTAAAAAGAATCAATATTTATCATATGTTTATCTTCTGGCAGAACGCGACGTTGCTGTATCAGGATTCAAGCACGTAAAGAGAAGTATAAATGCTCAACTATTCCATATTTAGCACATATTCTATGTGATGAAAGGTTTGTAAGAACCGATCTAATCAGAAATCTGTGCTCTTAAAAATACGGATTGTTATGAAATGCAAAGATTCCTATTCTTTATGTTACTGTAATTTTTGTTGTTGTTGTTGTTAACAATATAAAATATGTATCTTTTTTTATCAGATGTTGACACCGTAAAAAAGTAACTTGTTGAGACATTGTATGCTGAAAATTCATATTGCACTAGAAATACTATTATTGAGTAAAGCTATTATTATTATTATCACTACTGGAGATAACGTTAAATCGACGGACCATTCAGACAATTACGGTAAATAAGACTTGAAAAATATTAGCACAAAATTTAATGAAAATAACGCATTTGATAAAGTATTTCAGTTAAGGTTGGTGATGGACTGGACTCGGAAAACACTTTTTTACCAACTATGTTATAAAAGCATTTGTGGTTTGGAAATTTATGGAACAACATGTGCTCAGATGTTTACATGTTTTGTTGTTATTACAATGTACTTTGTAATGTAATCCAGTACTAGTAAATGTTGGCATGTTGCTAAGTATCTATAAAGTGTGATTAGCATCAATTACTCATCCCTACTCATAATCATTATTAATGTCTATTTGATTAAAAAATTTAAATGGGCAAATTTGTACTTCATTATTTATTCGGGTGGCTTGTCTAAACATAAAATACTTCAAATATGTTTACCTGCGATTACACAGTAGATCATGAGATGAGAACAATACTATTCAAACTAGTTGGTAGTTCACAACTGAATTGATTTCCGTAAACAGCTTATACGCCTAATATTTCAATGTGAACAGTCGCTTAACTTGAAATTAATTTCACTAATCGATTACACGATTAGTATTCGATCAATGTTCGTATTATAGGGGGAAGTGAGATTCCACAAAAGTCTCTCAATGAAACAAGTCACTTTAATGGAAGGATAATTTTAGACAAATAGGGTTAAATAAGGTTAAGTTGATTTACTTGTAAAACGAAAAATAGGAACATTTATAGAAAGGTATGGAAAGTAACAATTTGCACTCTTTAGATGGTATTAAACAGAAACTACGAATAAAACATATCTAAGGTCATCATAATAAACGGTTTCGCATAGGAATATTTTCAAGAATTAGTTTAGAATTTGACGGTTAATTGAAACCTACTTTGTCTACTTCTCGTACGTACCATGTTAATGAGAATTTTTGTTTTAGTTAGAAATCGGCGTGAAGACTTAAGCTTATCATTGTATCATTCGAACCCATATCGCTAAGTACTAGATAAACATGTGATTCATTACCACTTATTTATTGACCAATCTAAATATCGCAGTTATCTCAGTTAACATTCTATCTAAGAACTATAAAAGTCAAGTCATGTGATAATTCCCTTCGTTCTGTCAAAGCAGTTATCACAGCTACAGCGACATTTCTAAAGGAACGTTTACATGGAGCTACAATTAATATGGCGTTTCTATGTTCATGGATTAATAATACTGATGAAGCTTTATGTGCAATTATACGAACGGGCCTGTAACATACTATGAACAACCTTTTTAAACATAGAAGGCGTATTACGGTCAATTGCCAGAACGATGTCAGATAAAAAAGTTTTGAAAAATGCTTCGTAATATATCAAATGACAAATCTTACGAAAAAGAAGACATACTTGGTATTAACAAGGTTGTAGTAAAGTTATCCGACATACGTCCAAATACCCATGAAAAATTCTTCTTTAAAAATGCATTAATTTTAATATTAATAAACCGTGTATATCGTCTTTTGAATGTATCCTTTTCACAGAGTTAGCTCTGATATATAAATAAGCAAATATTGTATAGAATAAAAGTTCTGCTACATTACTACACCAAAAACGCCAATCTTTTGACTCGATTTATCACTACGATAGACGTCGAAAGCTAATGTCACAGTTATTATGAATACTTCTGACTGATTAAAAAGCTAAAGAACATCTCTAATTTAGTCTCTATGAAGAAAAGTAGAAAAACAAAACGGTTTGTTGTCTTAAACAAACTTGAAAGAAGTAAACTTATACAATTGATAAAGTGAAAACAAGGGTTTTCATTTTAATTTAATTTGTTACTAAAAAAGCCACAATCATTTTCAGATTTTACAAGCTACCAAAGATTCACGAGACTAATAGGCCATTTACACCAGTAATTGACCATACAAATGCATTGACAATCTAACAAAATGCATAGTTAGAATCCGAAAACCCCATTAAAATTATGTACTTCAGGGTATCAAAAATTCATTGCATTTCAGTGACAAGATTTGTGAAGATATTATTCAAGTGAAATAATGACGGGTTTTGATGTTTCCTGTTTACTAACTAACGTACTTGTGAAAACTTTGGATAATGTATTTGAGTGTATAGTATTTGATATTGATCTAAATTTAGATTGTTAGTTAAATGTTTATTGCGTGATTAGAATTATGTTTAAGCTTTAATGA
This sequence comes from Schistosoma mekongi, assembly GCA_034768735.1. NCBI lineage: Eukaryota > Metazoa > Platyhelminthes > Trematoda > Strigeidida > Schistosomatidae > Schistosoma > Schistosoma mekongi. Next base: position 42,249,707 of record CM068307.1, read on the forward strand.
TAGGCTTATCAAAGTGACCTGTATCGTCAAAGAGATAAAATAGAAATTAGTTCATCAGTTTTAACGGTCGTCGAAAATTTACTTATGCATTCATTAGAAGCAAATAAAATAATGAAATGTGTCACCCAATTAAACGTCTGGATGTAACATATGAATGATATTTTTGTTATTATGATGGAAAATAGCTTGAGTAGAGTATACAAAAAGATTAAGTATATGTTGAGTAGTATTAATTTAATTAAACAGATTGAATTGGCTTTTCATAAACTAACTTCACCTGATTGCTTGGTTGATAGCAGACATAAGAATACTGTAAAAACTAGCATCTTCTGAAGATCAGTGTATTCTGAAAGTTATCTTGATTACAAACCAACACGTTCTCTCAACACAAAGAATAATTCTGCAAGAAATTTGATAAACAGAAGTATTCGTTTTTTCACAGAGATGAACGACTAAGATAGTGAATTAAATGCCATCTTGATTATACTTAAAACGAACAACAACTCTGAATAATTTTTTAAAAGCTTGTCGACTGTGAAAAAAGTAGGATAAGCTCATCCACCAAAAGGGTGGATAACCGGTGTGGTGATTTCATACCCTCAAGAAACACCATAAGAAATCAAAAGGCTATTTAATAAGAGTAAAATAAAAGTTTATTTTCATCCATGTGACACCATCAGATAAGTACTGATGAAAATCAAATATAAGATGCCTAAAGGAACAGTAAAATTAACTCTAGTAAAGTGTAAAGCTGATTAGATGGCAGAAGTATCTAAACAGTTAGATGCTAAAGTGAAGAAACAAAAGCGTTGTCTGGAAAACGTCAGATATCTTGAAAATAGATCAGTGATCACACTTCACCACTCAGTAACTGGACAATAGATCGATTTTGAATGACCTATAATACCTAAGTTAGCTTTTGCCGCATATAAAGGACAGCTGACAAATGAACTAATGCATATATGAGGCAACTCGGACATTTTGAGTAGGAGAGATGAAATACAGTTAGCGATACCTCGGTAACGAATTTTAATCTCTAACATCCATCTTCTTTACATCATCAATAACGCTAGTAACATTGACAAGAGATGCAAACTAATTAATTATTGTACTGGATTTATCACCAGTATTTTTATTTAATAGTGCTACGTATAGTCAGACTAGTGTGAATCATCATATTCGTCGTCATATTTATTGTTTACTCATACGTGTCTGAAATATCTTGTCTTTGAATCTGCAAATACCGCGAAAAACTTTTATCCCCAGACGCCTTAAGCCTTCCTAGTGAAAAATTAGAGGAAAAAAGACTATTAGTAAAGGAGACTTTATTCCAGTAAGTAATAAATACAGTACGAAACACTCGGGTATTTATAGTTTTCCTTAAAAGTGAAATAATCATCGCATTCATCCAATCCTCACACAGTGGTTATCTGCTATCATCCATTCAGAAAGCTACAACTCAAGATTCTGAAAAGTTCTATCGAACGGTGATTTGATGGAATGTCCTTGGCTTCTTCACGGTCCCTCTAAACTTCGCCTAGTCTTGTAGAAGACAGTTCAGTGTCATTAACTATGCATTAAATTTTTCAATTGTCCCTACGTATGACCTAAGTTTTAATTTTGTCATTGTACTCAATAATATTAGAAAATAGATAGTGTTATGATGCCACTGCTATGTTTTCACTGCCAGTTGAGACAATATACGCGTTAGTTCTTATGGACTTAATACGGTTCGCGTACGATCTCTAGGGTAGCCGAATTACACGCCTGATTGCTACGATTTTTCTCGATACCGATTAACTGCGAACGCTACCTCAGATACTTGTACTTCTGTCGGATACCAAACTTGTTCTCCCAACCCACAGCTATTCCAAAAGACTGGATTTGTAGGAAGATTGTATTGTGGAGCAAAACGGAGATGATATTGGCGCACAACGTTTATGTATATATATATATATATATATATATATATATATATATATATATCGATTTTTTATATCAATTAATTTCAAATTAATGTAATGACTTTACAAGTCAAGCTTACAAAAAATCAATACAACTTATCTCGCTTGATCAATTTAACCATTGTAATTTTGGGGATTATGAATCCCCAACAGATAGGCACAAATACTCTGATTGTTCACATTTACATAGGCATATTTTCACATCATATTCAGTTCATATGTTCTTTTACAATACACAAAATGCATATATCGTACATGGTTGGGGAAAAGGGCTTGGTCGACTGGAACGCATTATATGGAGTTGTATGTTCTCACTAGTAAGGATGAAGTTGGTAGCCTATTTTCACCAATTTCCAAGCTTTTTTTGACTTATGTCAGTTTGTGATAAGGACTGACCTCAAAATATACATTACCAATAAGCCTTAAATTAATTAAGAGATGATTGATATTTTATAAATTAATAATATGAATAATATTGTAGTGTTTATTAACTTAAAGATGTACTTAATCTCGTACATGTGAAATATATTATTTAATTGTGTAGGTTTAATCTGTACTAGTAACGTAGTGTTGAATATGAAGTTATGTTAATTTTCAGTTTATACACATATGAGGAGAGTTAGCTAATATTATTTCTTAGTTCAGTATTATGAAGTGGAACCAAGATCGGAGCTGTCTAAAAATGTATAACGTTGGTAGCAGAAATACAAGGCTGCTGAAAATGAATTTGATATCACGAATTAATTTACATTATGCAACTATTGAAAAACTATTTCGTCTTAAGATGAAACTTCCCATGATTACGCCATCGCGTTACCTATAGAGATATCTGACAATTTTCCATACATTGCACGATCATATCTAATGTAATTAGTGTTACTTACTTACTTACTTACTTATGCCCGTTACTCCTCGCTGAGGAGCATAGGCCGCTCACCAGTGTTCTCCATCCAACTCTGTCCTGAGCAATCCTTTTCAGCTGTTTCCAGTTGCTGTTCATCCTTTTAATGTCTGCTTCCGATTCTCGCCGCAGCGTGTTCTTTGGCCTTCCTCTTTTCCCTTTCCCAGCAGGATTCCATGTTAATGCTTGTCTCGTGATGCAGTCTGATGGTTTGCGTAGTGTATGTCCTATCCATTTCCATCGTCTTTTCCTAATTTCCTCTTCGGCTACTGGAAGTTGCTTTGTCCTCTCCCATAGTAAGTTGTTGCTGATGGTTTCCGGCCAACGGACATTCAGTATCTTTCGTAGGCAGTTGTTTATAAATACCTGTATCCGTCTGAGGATGTTTGCAGTAATTCTCCAGGTTTCAGCTCCATACAGCAGGACTGTCTTCACGTTCGAATTGAAGAGTCTGACTTTGAGGTTAGTTGATATTTGTTTTGAGTTCCAGATGTTTTTCAACTGCAGGAATGCTGCCCTTGCCTTGCCAATCCTTGCCTTTACATCTGCATCGGACCCTCCTTGTTCATCGATGATGCTTTCCAGATATGTGAAAGTATTCACTTCTTCCAGAGTTTCGCCATCAAGTTGAATTTGGTTGGTGCTCCCTGTGTTGTATTTGAGAATCTTGCTCTTACCCTTATGTATATTCAAGCCTACTGATGCTGAAGTTGCTGCTACACTGATTGTCATTGCTTGCATTTGTTGGTGTGTATGTGCTAAAAGAGCTAGATCATCTGCGAAGTCCAAATCATCGAGTTGCATCCTACTTGTCCATTGAATCCCGTACATTCCCTCAGATGTGGAGGTCTTCATGATCCAGTCAACCACTAGGAGGAAGAGAAAAGGTGAGAGCAAGCAACCTTATCTGACTCCGGTCCTCACTGAAAATGCATTTGTCAGTTGTCATCCATGCACAATTTTGCACTGTGTTCCGTCGTAAGAGTTCCGGATGATGTTGACGAGTTTCTCTGGTACTCCGTAGTGTCGAAGAAGTTTCCATAGTGTTCTCCTATCTACACTATCAAACGCCTTCTCATAATCAATGAAGTTGATGTACAGGGGCGAGTTCCATTCAATTGATTGTTCAATGATGATGCCTAGTGTTGCGATTTGGTCCGTGCATGACCGATCCTTACGAAAACCAGCTTGTTGATCTCGAAGTTGAGCCTCCACTGAATCTTTCATTCTGTTCAACAATACTCTGTTAAAGACTTTCCCTGGTATCGACAGTAGCGTGATCCCTCTGTAGTTCTCACATTTGCTCAAATCTCCTTTCTTTGGTATCTTGATAAGATGTACTTCTTCCCAGTCTGCCGGCACTTGTTCTTCCTCCCAGATCCTTCCAAATAAAACGTGGAGTATCCTTGCTGTTAGGTCGATATCTGACTTGAGTGCTTCAGCTGGTATATTGTCAGGTCCTGCTGCTTTCCCAATTTTGATTTGTCTGATGGCCATCTTGATTTCTTCCATCGTTGGTGGAGTGACATCTATCGAGAGATCTGTAGGTGCTGCTTCGATGTCCGGTGTGTGGGTTCGGTGGAGCTGGCCTATTTAGGAGTTCCTCGAAATGTTCTACCCACCTATTCTTTTGTTCTTCAATCTCAGTGAGTGTCTTGCCTTCTTTGTTCTTGATCGGTCGCTCTGGTTTACCATGTTTATCTGCCAGTTTCTTCGTTGTGTCGTATAGCTGTTTCATATTTCCTTCTCTTGCAGCCTTCTCCGCTGTCGTTGCAAGGCCTTCGATGTATTTCCGTTTGTCAGCTCTAATGCCCTTCTTTACCTGCTTGTTTGCTTCTGAGTATTCAGCTTGAGCCTTGATTTTCTCTGCTCTTGTTCGGCTGTTGTTGATTTCTATCTTCTTGTTCCTCCTTTGCTGAATTTTGCTCAATGTTTCAGTGGAGATCCATTCCTTATAATGGTGCTTCTTGCGGCTTAGAACCTCCTGACACGTTGACGTTAGTGCTTCTTTGATTTCTTTCCAGTTATCCTCCATAGTGGTTTCTTCTTCTTTCGGCAGATCTTGTAAGGCCTGGAACCTGTTGTTGAGAGATATTTTGAATTCGTTGAGTTTGTCAGTGTCTCGGAGAAAGCCTGTATTGAACCGTTGTACTGCTGCCACTCCAGTTGTCCACTGCTTCTTTAGCTTCAGTTTTATTTTAGAAACCACCAGGTGGTGGTCTGAAGCTATGTCAGCTCCTCTCATGGTTCTTGCATCTTCCATTGATCTTCTAAATTTTTTATTGATACATATATGATCGATTTGATTCTCAGTAGTATGATCCGGTGAGACCCATGTAGCCTTGTGTGTGCGTTTGTGGGCGAATATTGTACCACCTATAACCAATTTGTTGAAGGCACATAGGTTTGCAAGTCTTTCACCATTGTCGTTTCTGTCTCCCAGTCCTTGTCGTCCCATGATTTCTTCATATCCAGTGTTGTCCATTCCGACTTTGGCGTTTAGGTCCCCCATCAGTATTGTCAGATCCTTTCCTTGACACTTTGCTATAATTGATTGCAGTCTATCGTAAAACTGATCTTTGTCTTCGTCGTTGCCGTCATTGGTTGGTGCATAGCATTAGATAATATTCATTGTAATGCCTTTCTTCATTGTTTTGAAAGATGCTTTGATGATCCTGGGTCCATGTGGTTCCCATCCCACCAGTGCATTACGTGCCTCCTTGGACAGCATCAGAGCAACTCCTTGAGTGTGGGGAGCATTTTCCTCTTCGTGGCCGGAGTATAGTAGCGTCACTCCCGAAGCCAATGTTTTCTGTCCAGCTTGAGTCCAATGGGTTTCGCTGATTCCGAGTATTGTCAAGTTGCATCTCTTCAATTCTGCAGCTATTTGATTTGTCTTCCCGCTCTCCCACATTGTTCGAACATTCCATGTACCTATAAAAGTATTTGCTCTGGTTGTTAGAAGGGGGGGCATCGACCTCATGACTTCCGAAGAATTTCGGCTTTCATCATAAGGCGTCATATATCCTTCCACTCCCAGGGCAGAGTTTAAATGGTTTAAATGGTTTATCTTGTTTAATCTGGTTTGCGTTTTTTCAGCAAGTTTGGGTTTTTACGGAATGGGGGTGCTAGCCCCATGCCCAACCCTCCTCCTTTACCCGGGCTTGGGACCGGCAGTAACCCTAGGAGGGCTACAGGCGGAGTTCGGTTCGAAATATGTATTTTGGTTCGAAAAATTAGTGTTAACATGGTCTAAATATGAACTACTGCGATCCCACTAGTAGTATAAAGAATGTTCCTATTTCTCACTTCAGGTTTATTACTTTAATTCAATGTTACCATCAGTATAATGAGTCGTTTAATAAATATATCATATTTTACTCTTGAATAGCTTACAATAAAATATAAGGGATTATTCGAAAAAAAGTATTTAGAACACTAATTTTCTATGCGTTAGTCATAATGCAGATGGAGGATAAGCTATCTTGATGATTGATGATTAACACGAAACAAAAGTCCAACAAGGTTTCCTCCATATTATTTCCAAGTACCTAACACTAGAATCAAGATGTTACCATTCGTCAGTCATTGAGTAGAGGTTTCCAATTAATGCACATTGATTTCTACAGATGTATAAAAGAAACAGATCGGTATGGTAAGGTAACAGAAGCAATTCTGCTATTGAACATCTGGAAATCAAGACAACAGTGAGCCAACAAGAGTCAGAATTTTCAGTGCAAAAATCAAGCTAGTTCTTTTGTATGCAGCTGAAACATGGAGAACTACGAAAACCATCATTCGATAGATACAGGCATTTATGAACATTTATTTGCATAAGATACTCAGGATCCGTTGGCCAGATACCATCAACAACAACTTACTGTCTCAGAGAACAAACCAACTTTCAACTAAGGAAGAAATTAGGAAAAGACGCTGGATGTGGATATGACACACACTGAGAAAATCACCAAACAAGACAAGCATTAAGTTGGAATCTTCGAGGGCAAATAAAAAAAGAATGAAGAACAGATTGTTTCGGAATCGGCGGTAGAAGTGAAAAGAATGAATATCACTTGGGAATAGCTGGAAAAGAAAGCCCAAGACACAGTTGGTTGGAAAATGTTTGTCAGCGACCTATGTTGTACGAGAGGTAACAAGTGAATGAATGATTTCTATAAAATATCTAGAACAACGTCCTTCTGGAGACTGTTGTTTCACAATTATATTAAAAGACATTACGGAATCAAAATAAGCTGGAACAACGATTTACTCAGATTATCAGTATGAATTCAATTTATTTCGTTACATTTTAAGTAGCTGAGACTACTAACTACAAATAATGAAATCAGTCATTAGTTCATACAAACAAGTGATAGTATAGTGTAGCAAACTTATAAACATTAGTGAGAAATTTACAATAAGATGATAGATTAAACACTGGAATGTAACATTTTGAAACATTTTAAATTAGTAAGATGGATATCAATATCATTTAGTAAAACTAAATGAAGTCATAGCATTTTTCTGAATCAAAGATATCATGATTTATTTTAAATCTAAACTAAATTATTATATTACACTTAGACGATTAATATTACATCATGAATCTATAGTAAACTAAACACAAGTCAATATTGAAGACGTCACCGTATGAAAATACTGGATTAGAATAACTAAATATCATAAATCGATTGACATTTTGTGACAACATAATAGGACCTATGTCACCTAGCCTCATAGTTTCAATCCTCATTGTTGAGCCATTTTAGTCCTAATAAACTTCCCATATACTATATTAATCAGTAAAATGTTCAATATTAATAGTATTCAGTTTATCGTTTTACAAGGTGGTCATTAAATTATGTAACTGAACATTGGAAAGAATTATATTTCTCGTCTTCAGCAGTTGCATTAAAATGAAATATAACATAGCTAGATTTATGTTTCCTGCTGATCCGTATTAGCCTGAGGGAGGTATTTTCAATAAGATCGCTAGGTTGATTGGTTACACTTAGACGATTAATATTTACATCATGAATCTATAGTAAACTAAACACAAGTCAATATTGAAGACGTCACCGTATGAAAATACTGGATTAGAATAACTAAATATCATAAATCGATTGACATTTTGTGACAACATAATAGGACCTATGTCACCTAGCCTCATAGTTTCAATCCTCATTGTTGAGCCATTTTAGTCCTAATAAACTTCCCATATAACTAAGTTATATATATTGGCTGACCAGCGTGTAATGGCGAATGTCATATTTATCCAATCCTAAGTGAATGCCATTGTGAATCATTTAAGTAATTAACCATAGTGCAACTAGTCTGATATGATTCGATCAGCAGTGAGAAGGATGATACAGACATTACATTCATTGTAACCCAGTGGTCAACTAATGTAGATAGTTCACTCTAAAAAGAGATCATTTCAACCTTGAAATACGCAGCGGCAACGTTGCAGACTTTTAAAATGAGTGACGCTTGTCCTAACCTCACCTAACCATAAAACCTAAGTCAAGTAGAGTTGTACCTCGACCACCTACAGCTACCAAAAATATGAAAGAATAAAATTTTAGATTTTTAAAATTCCTATTTTCATTAAAATGAAGGTGATATTTTTCTCATTTACAATAATTAATGTTAAAATAATAATGTGATAATACGGGTTGAAAATACCTAAGACTGTGTAATACTTAAGATATTGCCAAATAAGTAAGAAATGGGAAAATAGATTTTGGATAACATTACCTACAGAGCCTAGAGACGATTCTTAAGAGGGTGACCAGTCACTATCGAAATGGTGACTTTGAGGTCAAGGCATATGAGTCAAACAAATATGGTCTTTTTATTTGATTGAATATATCACAGAGTGATGTTGGCAGGGTACCACTGAAAAACAGGGAGCACTGGACAGCTGTTTCGTTCTAGTGTGGAACTCCTCATCAGTGAGCACCCCAGACTCCGCACCAGGGGCTTCAGGTTGACGTGAACGCCTAACCATCTGCATCGTCGCGCTACATATCACAAGTTGATGGAAGTGGTATTCTACCATTGGATGCCGACCCAGTGGTGCAGATGGTTAGGCGTTCGCGTCAACCTGAAGCCCCTGGTGCGGAGTCTGGGGTGCTCACTGATGAGGAGTTCCACACTAGAACGAAACAGCTGTCCAGTGCTCCCTGTTTTTAAGTGGTACCCTGCCAACATCATCTGTGATATATTCAATCGAATAAAATAACCAATCTCCACAAAAATAACCATCCCAATTGAAATATAGTTTTTGTTGAATATGTCAAAGTAATATTATGACGTTAAACAGAATAACGAGAAGCATTAACGGCTGATAACATACGTATCTAAAAGAAGTTGGATTCTTCTAAGCAACACTGGTTTGTCAGTGAGATAGTACAACCAGAGTAGAAGCAAGAAAACTGATTGGGTAAGTAGTTGGTTTGTTAAAATTGACCTATAACATGGATTTTTGGCATTCGGGACAGAGATACCGATAGAGAACATTTTTAAAAAATTTCTAATGGGAAGATTGACACATTGCTCCCAATAATTCTGAAGTATATTTTACTCAAAACATTATCTGCACAGGCGACTGGAAGTGTTATGAATGTTCCAAAAATTGTGGTTAACTACATCATGCTACTGTGCATAAGGAACATTTTGTCTAACCAACTACCTGCTTATAGCATTGAAGATATATGTGGCTGAAAAGGATTTGCATAAATCTTTATAAGATTTTCAAACACGAATGTTACTTAGCCAGAGGCAAGTTTTTCGTTACTGAACGTTTTACGATTTACATACTTCTGAGCCTGTTTGCGATTTGCCCAAGTTTATTGACCATAAAAAGACAATTTACAACTTGCAATCTCATTTCTTTTGTAATGCAAAAGCCGTTTTCCCTGCTTTCTGATTGGCTAGTAGCTGTCTTGATCATATCTTTGAGTCATTGCTTTGCAATACAGAATATTAATGAAATCAAATGCTTAGTTCCGAATTTGTTTAATATAAAAAATTATACGAACTAAGTATGAATTAAGGGGACGGAATGGGTGATATTCAAATTCAAGTGACAGTAATAATAATAATAATAATAATAATAATAATCTATTCTCAAGTAACAATTTGTACATGAGAGCATACTAGTTTACAGGCATGATCAGAATGGTCATGCCTGTAATAGACGGATAAGCGAATCATATGACCAATAAAAATAATTTTGGAATAAGATAAAATCAAGTAATTGAAATACAAAGAGATAATTATGTACGTCATCCTATAATTGAGGTTCTGCTCACTGACGTCACACAGAGACGCTGTTTACAACAATTGAAGGACGAACGAGAATGTATGACACTTAAACCGGGTTGGTGGACTTGTAAAGGATTGGATATCATTATCATATCAGATTTTCTTGTAAGCGAAACGATTAAGTCAATGGCTATGAAAAATCTAAGCAAAATCTTATCACATACATAATTATGATGATTAATAAATTTGAAGAATATGACTCTCTATGCTGTCTTGCCAAAACAAACAATCACTACCGTCAAAGTAATAGGAATACATTCATTTTATGATTAAAATTGGATTGTCAGTTGAAATCGGAACCAAGGGACATCTTCGCCCTGTCAGAAACTCGTCAGCCAGATGTACCTGCATCCGTGCTGATGTTCATCCTGAGACCCGAACATGGTCCTCTTGAGTCAAGCTCCACTGTATTCACTACTAAGCTACTAAGTTCAAGAAACTGAACTCATACGTTTATCCTTCTATCTCATTTTGTTTACATTGTGTAGCCTTATTTCTTATTTAGTAGCTAATCTACGCGAATGCTCTCTCCTGTTCACTTGATTTCAGGCTGCTGAACTCCAGAATCAAAGCCGGAAGAGATTTTTCTGCAGTTATTTTTATATTAAACTCTTGATGTAATCGTAATGATCATCAATTGAGAGGAGTTTTCTTTGATTATATTTCTCCTACTATGCAGTTTTCTTGTTAAACTTTGCCGTTGCTTAAATTATGATCAAAACATTATGTTTATAAAGGTTTGGCGACCACGTTTACTAATCTTTTTGAATTACGATAAACGACGATCAATCGATATTATGAATCTAGAACAAAGATGAATCATTGTGTTAGTCATAAATTTTTTTATGAGTTCCGTTGTTATGGTATTTAAAGATGGTGATAAATGCTTTTTCCATCAACTTTTTTGTTTGCAGTATTATATACATCGCAAGCCTGCGAATTACATTTCTGAAGTAAATTTTTAGTTCACATTACTCTAATTTCTAGCTATTCAACAAGACAACAGCAATCTATCAAGTATATACAAAAACATATTAAATTCAAGTTTGTAATGTTTGTCATGTCACTCATGATATAAAAAAATCAATTTCATGATTTCTGTCTTAAAGCGATATTTAACGATTATAGTCACATGATCGAATTGTGTAATCTGTCAGTGTAATTAATATAATTAATCGTTTCGTAGAGTGATAACCCCTCGTCACGTGCCTAACTCACATTAGTCATTTATCAATTACAAAATATCCCCATCCCCCCCCCCTCCTCTTCGCCTATAGTAGAGAACAGAGAAATTCAATAACAAGGCACTAAGTTACTACAATTTTCTTGCATAGTTCATCAGCATGACCCAGATATGTGGTCAGCTAATATATTTGACCACATGAAAGGTCATAGTTACAATTGACCAATCAAAAATTAGACACACCAATTGTATTTGGGAGGTCAAACCATTTAGGATTTGGATTGGTCATTTAATCTTTTGCACTATTGGTTAAAAAAATGTTTTTGTTCATGTCATAATTATACATATCACTATGGTGGATAAATTTGTGCCGAGCTTTAATTCCCTTCCTACCCTATTGAGGATACTTCTGTTCTTGAATAACGTAAGTGATTTCGTCTAACTATTTAGTAATTTCATTATTTTCTAACGAATGATAGTCGATTAAAGTTGGATTGTAGACAATAAATGTAATCCATGATGCGCGTTTCTTACCGATACCCACATTAGAATTGGAACCCAGTCTATTTGCATCAAACACCACCTTACTCATAATTAAACTACTAAGTCTAGGTATCTACGCTTCTACAACTGTTACATATATAAATTATTTGTATCTAACCATTGGTGTTATGAAATGAAATTGATCAGCATGCGCATGCATATATATACAGTGATTGTGCAATTCCAGTACGTAACAAGATCAGTGGAAAGATACAAATGTTTTCATGGTGAACAGTAATTGAATTATGCTAACTAATTTAGTCCGGTAGTAACTTCGTTGAATTTCCTACTTTTCTAGTGAATACTTTTACAGTAGAAATAAACTAGTGCGCGATTAATGAGACCTTAAAAACAGGAGAGGCCCATAATTGAAATGATGTTGATACAAACTATTGAGCTTTCGAATATGAGGTTGATAATTAAACATCTCTAAGATTCTGATATGTTTCTATTACAATTTTTTTGTTCTTATTGACAGTAAGCGATCGAATTTAGGTGTTAGGAGAAGCATATATAAACTCCTGTGCATGTAACGCCCTTATAAAGATGTTTAGTGTAAGATTTAGCTTGGGGAAAAGGGGGTACTGTGGAGTTTGGGTTAGGATTATAATTGTATCTTCGGCATTCGAAACAGCTGTGTAATTATTCAACCCTGGTATTTCTTTGCGAATTAATCTTCTGCCTTATATTTTTACTGAAACCCTAATACCATCCTTGAATACTATCCTAAGTTACTTTTCCTTTTTTAAAATCAACCATTTTTGTAACTGTCTTACGATGAAGTAAAATTGAGTCGAAATAGGATTTGCACAATACCTTCCAGCCATTAAAAAATTTCATTACGTCTGCATTTTGTACAATTTTGTTTTCTACATAACTTTATATAAATAACTCCTTCGATAGTTTAAATAGAGTATTACAAATTTTGTACTCCTTAGTTTCTCATCATCGAATTAACAGATATTCTATGTTTGTTGTCACAGACTTGTTGATATTCTTAGCTAAACGGTGACGAAAGGTGTCTGTCTACGAATATGATATCATATAAGTTTAGAACCCTAGGAGATTCCTATGCCTGGCTTAGTTTTTAGAGCTGCTTTGTTGTAGGTTAGAGTCATACTTGACCTAATTCATTTTGGGCAACTAAGTAACGTCATCACTCATCACAACTAGTGTGGTTGAAAGTTGAGTACATGAAATCTGTATTTAGTACATGTGTACTCAATCATACCAACGTCGTTGTTGAGCGGGATTCAAACCTGCGGCATTCCAACCACAAACTGTCTTAATCACAGAACCATTCCCATATTCTTTAAAACTGTTCCCAGTAACCTATCGAATATAAGTAGGAACGAGGACGAGTTTTTACCCTAATCATCATATTTCCTACTTGGATTCGTTTTGCGTTCTTAACTTCAGCTCATTTTTCGTCACCAAGTCCAAGTGATGAACAGTTTTGAATGAGTCTGTTGTCAGGTGTTAGCCTCATCAAAATGATTTTTGTATTCATAACAATCGAAAATAAAGTATTAAATGTTGACGCACGTTATTTCATGCCATCGATATTGATTTTTCTTTGTCTAAAATGATCTCAAAGTTTAATCTACAAGTTGAATTAATTGGCAATCACTGGTCGTAAATGTAATAACGATGTAGCGATTTCATTCATTTATTCATCAACAACGTAGAACCGGGCACATACGCCCATATGCTTAAGTTGCCACACCACAGCGCTATGAGATTAAATTTACAGTGGTAACACAACAACAGAATAGAAGAGGGAAGAGTAAAGTAAGGGTGTGCAGAAAAGAATAATAACATGTAAGATCTAGATGATGGTAATGAGTGAATACACTTGCGCCAGTGACCGATTCTGAGCCATGTCGCCCAGTGTCTCCAGCCATTCATTGCGACTATCACGCTGACCCCAACCAGGTAATCTGCATCTACCAACATGGCTTAGACCAACAGCCAAAGACTATGGACTGATGCCATATTTTGGTTTGGCCTCCCCTAACCTTCTTCCATCCTACTTCAACTCTAGCCAACATCGCGCGACGAAGCCGCCTGTGGCTGAACATTTATAACTTGGAGAATCATGTATCAAGTTAATCGACATGATTATCTTTTTGGAACGTAATGTAACTTTTACTAATTTATCACAGTTTCATGAGAATGCTATCAAAAAATACGTTAAGAAATATCTCAAAGCAAACCTCATTTGGTAAGTGTGACTCGGGAGGAGTTGATGATCTGACCTATCAGCAGGATTAGCATTTAAAATAAATAATACACTGAAGAATCTATTTCATTGTAGTTTAGAACTTGATAGCGTTCAGTCGTGACTATACAGAGCCACACTATGAGCTTTCTGATCTTACAGAAGACAACTAACCTTCATGGTGAAAACTAGAACTCAGTAGTTTATACGTATGATTTCAATCTTTCTTGACTGTAATTATTTATAGCAGTGTTGTAGGGTAAAATGTACTACATGGACACTTGTTTAATCGTTCATATTAATTTCCAAGTGCGTCATGCAAAAATGCTGAATATATTTTTCACTGCTACGGTACATTATCTGGGAGAATATTGAAAACAAAATTTTTTTTAGTAGAGAAGAACGGAGCGGCTGGTTTTTCACTGGTTTTCAGTTGATGTCAATTCGTGGTGACGTTACATTTTAAGTGATTACAAATCCCTACTCCTGGCAAATACTGTACAAATGAACTGGTTTTCAGATTTTGGCGTTTAATTGAACTCTAGTCGATTGCACTTTTTTCCCTCCACATTTATCTGTTTATTCTTGTTAATATTTGACTCATCAGTCTAGACATTCATTTTTCACAAATTCGTGTGCTTGACCTTGAATCATTTTTTCTAATTTTGAGGTTTTAAGATACTACCCTACCTTCGATTATCAAGTTGGTTGATACCGGATTTATGGCTGAAAGATAATGGTAGGAAATCGAACGCCCTAACCACCAGTCACTAGTCATTTAACCTTAAGCCACTTTTTGTTTACATAAACAATTTTATTTAGGATGATATACATGTAGTATAGAGACAAAGTGTGTTTTAGTCCTAGTTAATTTCCACTTGTTAGTCTATTTCCTTACACTAGACATGAGATAATTCCTTAGTTTTACTGTTGTTTATTTACGTCTTTGTCATGTTTTTTTTGGTGACGACTATATTTTTTAACTAAATAGTCAAAACATCCCTCTAATTTCCATTTACAAAATAATTGTTGTTGCTGTATGTTCTGAAAAAGATATGTAGTCGTTTCTTCGATATTCTACTCAGTGCATAATTCTTTTTGTTTCACAATAATACGGTTAGACGATTGTACATTATTTATATGACCGTAGAATTGCTTATTGAGTAGCATTCTTCACATTTTACTGATTGGTTTACTTAATCTAGAAAAATAATAAAACAATTACCCACCAGTAGCGTTGGATTACGGTCGCACAATATCGCAAATAAACCGAAGTTAGAAATATTCAGTATTAGATGCCAACTGGGTGGTTTGAAGTTCAAGTGCTTACAGCGATACCTTCATATCTTAAGTTCGATCTCTGGTGGGCTTGTCGACATACACCGTTGAAAAGTCGCATTCCAGGACAAAGCATGCTCAGTCGTTCCCAGATGTCTAACCAAAGTCCATGAAAGAAAATTACTAGTTTAATAGTCTTTATATACTTCGATTAATTTTTAAAATGTATTGAAGTCATATTTCATGGTATGAAAAAACAGGCTTGGTCACCTTTATTTATTAGTTTTGTTCCTGAAGAGTCATATTTTCTCCTTTGAGATAATTTCGCTTATTTTTATCTCTTTATTTTCCATAGCCTATAAGTCATTCTTATTCACTCATAAGTAAATACAGACAATATTATCGTCTTTTTCTGAATTTTCGTTGATTTTCACCCATACTGACTGGTGGGAAATAGTGCTAACTAATATGTCCAACAATTAATATTAGTTGACCATGAATCCACACTGTTTTACGATTATTGATTTGGATTACTTCGCTAGAATCTTGATAAAATCAATAATAATAACTGTCTGATATCAGTCACTGAAATCAAGTTACAGTCGTTCACATGATTTTTCGAATCTCAAAGTAGAGTATGCTGAATAAGTATTGGCAATTTAACGTTTTGCTGTAGCCGCATATGTTAATGTTTTTTACTAATCGGAAGTAACCTCATTCTTATTCAGTTCCAATGAAGGAAATTTACGTAATCGTCTAATCACTAGATATCAGTAGTAGAACCATATTATTATTTCTTAGTTTATTCACGGACGTTTGGTTCACACTATCGTGGATTTAAACTAGCAGACCATGGGTTCGAATTGCACAATATCTACTCTGTATGTGCTTCGGGGTAGTAGTAGTAGTAGCTATGATGCTTTAGTATAGTATGGTCATGAATTGAATCAGTCATCATCAATACAGAATGTAGCATAATCTGCATCTGTTTAGGTTGTCACACTTCATTATACTATGATGAATACCAATACAGTGGAAGTAGTTGTATCAGCAGTAAAAAAAACATACATCTGTACACAGTATATGTGTAAATCAGTCATAATTGGTGTATAGTTTGGATTGGAACCAGCCCACAAACTATTTCATTGTTTTATGTTTAAGGATACTTAAATAGATGACGAAAAACTACGATAATACTGCTAATTGGAGCACAAATATGGTAACTGACTAAGCACATCCCTTTGAATCACGGCCAACAGACGAGGAGAGAATAGAAAGTTACCTCCTGTTTACGCTGGTTGGTAGGCATAATCAACATATACGACAAAAATCGAGTTCTAGGAATTGATTATCTGCACTAAGCATTTCACTTATGATTCAAACTTTCTTAATTCATATTTTATATTCGATATTCACTAGCTTTTAGTGAGAGTTTTAATCCTCAAAGTGGATATCAAGCACTTGTTTCTAAAATACCCTCTATACATAAATACTCAGACACGAATTCGAACATTGCTGCTGCTACTGGATAAATGGAGTTTATCGTTTATGTTTGCTTCATAGCCTAACTCAATCACAAGTCCGCTACAGACTAGAGAATTTATGGCCTATCCGTTATTATTTCATTATCTAATCAACCTAACAGAATATTCTTAACTCACTAAATTCATATTCTTGAAGTTGGCTTTGTGTCGCATACAAATATAAAGGCCAATAATACTATGATTTGAACCTTTGACTTAGTGATTTAAGTGTGAACGCTTTAACCACCACCTACCCACCAATCTAACCTGATTGCGTTGTCCGTTCCTAAACATTGAATTTATTGTCCGCTTAAAGTACACAAGTTTGTTCCTTAATAATCATGTAAGATAACATTATCTACAAACTTTCGTATTTTCTCTTCGCTTTTTATAATCCTTTTTATTATTAATCCAGGTTTAAAAACCTTGTAAATAGCAAAAAAAATTGAAATACCCATTATTGGACGTTCACTGTAACCCAAATAATCTACTAACCTTTCACTGCCGACCTTCACCTCATTTATCATAATAATAAATATTATTCACGATGGAAGTAGTACTTAGTAAAAGTGAATTACTATTTTTCCAATACATACACACAGTAATCAACTACATGCAACATCATAGTCATATGATCATAACTTGTTAAGATTGATTCTGTCGTGAATTTAGGCTATAACATGCTGTTTTTAACGTTGTTGTAAATGTTATTGTTACGGCTTAGCCCATCAGCTAACATCGTTAAGTAGTTACCTAATTTTTTTCTACTGTTATTGTTATTAGAGTTAATGCGTGGAATATTGTGAATGATAATATGAAATGGGTCAAACCAATCAGAATCGAGGAAAATGCTTTCTAGTTTTTGCGCGAAATTCATATGTGATTTACCTTTATTTTTTGTCATATAAAATGTACATTAGAATTACTTTTTTAGTGTCCAGAGTGTTGGGTTATTTAGGAAGGTTCTTTTTTTCGCATCAATGTTAAGTGTACATTAGGCAATGCTTGTAGATCAATCAGTTTCTTCTAGTTTATTTTATTTATGGTAGGCAAATAGATCACTTTATTGATTATTCACTGAGTAATAGGCCAACTAGTAATGCACAACATTGCTGACAGTTAAGTATTTTCTGTGAGATTAGAAAAGCCTAGGTATGAGCTCCTGGTGAGACCGTGTACACATCACCGAGAGGTCCCATACTAAAACGAAGTAACTATCCAGTACTCCTTGGTTTTCAGTATTATCCAACTAGACCAAACAACAAATTTTGTATAATTTAAAGTCATTTTCCTTTATGAATGGAACTCAACTTGACAATTATTAAGAAATAATCAGTATGAAAACTTAAATGAAGCTGTTGGTTATTATGTCTCTATATAATTGTTTTTATTTTCTACTGACAAACCGTGAATTTTGTATTATTTGCAATCAGAAACCCTGATTGCGTTGAATCAATATATTATTTGTAAGTAACGTTTTAAAAACCAAGTTTATACGTGTTAAAGCGCTTATTTTATGTGAATATGACCTCAATAAGATCATGTCATACTGAGTACCCACTATCAGTTAGTAATGTCTAACATACAACTGAGATGGTTACTGTTAATATGGATGTCAAATTTAATCTGAGATGTTTGTTAATATATTGATTGTTATTGACAATTCTAACTGTTAAATTTCTTTAGACAGTTCTTGTTTAGTATATACCGATCATCTAAAATCTTTTTAGAATAAACAAGCAGAAAATTAATACATCTAGGTCATTGATTAACTGATCACTAACTGATTGTTTGATAGTTGCATATCCGATAAGTATGTTGAGTCTTTGACTTGTGTTATCCACAACGTTTTCAGCGTTTACTTTTTATAATGAGCGTTTGAAGTTATTTTTCCATTCGTTTAGTAGACGAGTGTTGCGTATTAGATTGTAATTTACATTCGAGCTGTCTCTCTCCATATTTCTGATTTTCACTTGTCATATCGGTATACGCCACACTGATAATAATAATAGGTTTCTTCAATAGTATGATTAGCAAAATGTGAATTTTCAGCATGCAGTATCTCAACAAGTTACTCTTTTTTCATGTACACATACCAGTTTGTGTTCACAAAAGTAACAACACTACCACTTTTTCTTAATAATAGAACGATACTGACGAAAAGTTTGCAAACCTTTAAGCGATGCCAAATTGTCATACAGGTCATGTGACAAAAATTCTTGAACTGTGATTAAGCCACAGTTACTAAGGGGAAATTATAAGTCGTTTACTTTTACAATAAGAGATCTGCAGTCAAGACTAAGGATTTCAAGAATAGATATCTGATGAATACTGGTCCTTTTTGATGCGTGTTGCTAGTTATTATGGTGTCTTCGTCTGGATTTCACTAGATTACTCACTATAGGTCGTAGAATGCACAATGCGATTTCAGGACACGATTGGACAATTAAAATGAAACGAAAAGGTAACGTGTTGAGATATTTGGAAATATGGTAGCCCAAGATTTCAAACGGGCGGCAGAGATAGATACGTTCATAGGAGACCATGGTGAATAAATCCACTCGATTGAAGTGAAATTCTTAATATAAATGACATTATAATATGTGGATTAATCAACTACTAAATGAATGGAGAAATGGTCTAAAATGGTGAATGCAACATAAATATTGATGACTTTATATGTGACCCCATAGAATAGCATACTAAGTCTTACATTTTCAATCACCTTACTGTAATAGGTTGGTAATCTATTAAGTCGATCAAATTATGGGGGGAGAAGAAACCATATTTACCAATTTTTCTTAGTGGTTGTGAGCTATAATTGTTGCTTCAAAATGATGTCTCGGTGTATATATGCAAGTCTTCTTTGAAATATATCAGTCAACTCAAAATCTTGATAAAGTAGATAAACAGTACTAAGTCATTGGTTTATTAATCATTTAGTAAATATTATGGTGAAAGTTGATTGTTATTCGTGAATGAGTCGTACAACCAAGATAATCTTCAAGATTGCCGTTGCATTCCGGAAGTGATTTCACAAGACTAATTATTTCTCTTACTGACTTTCAATAACTTATTAAATTTGTTTTAACGACTCAAGTTTCCAAATTTATTCACATTAATTTATATTAGTTGAATATTTTAAATTTACCTCAGTTTGTGTATACTACTTTCTAATATCATAATTTACAGTATTATTTTTGTTTCTCTTTCATGTACATACCTGAAATGTCACTCTTTTGTAACCGACAGACATATTTACATGAATTTTTTTTTTAAAGTAGTATTATGCTATTTGTTAAAAGAAAAAAGATGATACTTTCTTATAATCAACACATTTCTTTTTCAAGAGTTATTCTATTCATAAAAGATTAACTTTTTGTGAAGTCAATCGCTTAGTTATAATTATTAATGTAAATCATTTTAAGATGTACTTTAAGCATACATATATTCTTCTTTTTTTTATAAATGAAAATAAATCAAATTCCTTTCTCTTAACAAAAATGTTATCATTAAGTTAAAAATCAATAATTATTGATTGATCAGTTGATGGATTGAAGGATAGACTTAACTGATTAGAGTTCATTAACAATATCTCGAAATAGTAGAAAAAGATATCAATACAGAATAATATATCAACCAGTTTGTATATATAGTAGTATATTTGATCATAATGAAATCTTCACTGTTGCATATTAACTTACATGTATATATGACTAGACTAAATGTAATTTTACTAATAACCGGAATAGTATACATGAATACATTACTAATTATGAATTCTCATTCATAGAGTGCATACCTTTTTTAAGTTAGTTTAATAATCAATGTACAGAAACTAACTTTCTGTACATATAATAATATTCAACTTTCATTCATTAAGTCTCAAATCCGAGTCTAATGTTACCTTCTTCTGTAGTATCACTATCCTTCGTACATAGTGTGTTGTTTAAAGCCAAGTACTTGTCTGATAAATAAATTGAAATTAGGGCTTAAAGATTGGATTTTTCTAAGAAATTTATCTATGTGAAATTGTTGTTTGTTTTTTTAGACTCACTATTAATTTGAATATTGAATGCTTTTGTTCAATTCAGCTATCAAACCCTTCAAAAGATATATGATTGCAACAAAATTGAATAATTCCAACCTGAATTCAATTGTTACATCTTCGAAAGGGGATTTTAGTGCCTAAACTCTTGTAGCTGAGTGAGTGTATCATAGAATCTTAATCGTCATTTATCTTCGAACAGTAATAAATATACTTAAGAACAAAATTTCTCAAAATCAGTCGTGACGGCATAAATCTATTCACTCTTTATTTTCCAGGTGTTGTATTTCAATATTAATTCATAAATCCTTTTCTATTCTGTCTTCTTGAACCATATTCTCAATGTTTATTTATTCTCATTCTCATTGCTACTACATTATTTCTACTTTGCCATTCATATTTTCATTTTCATGTCGTTTTGGTTTGGCAACTTGAGTTAACTCACATTTATACCATAATCTTCATTAATCATAATTGATTGACTAACTGCGTTAATTAAAAATATTTGTAAGAAAGAAGTTAGGTAATTTTCCTTGATACAGTTAAGGTAATTAATTTCGAGATTAAAAATTTGTTTTTACTCACCAAAACTGAGCCCATGATTCTTCCTGGTAATGTAGGACACATTAAAGTGATCTGTAAGTATTAAACGTAAACACTTTCTAGTTTATTAGAGAAATATTACTACAGCAGATATTTTTTTATTTAATTCATTTTTCAGGAAGACTGTTTTACGTGGGTCAAAGTTCAAACCTATGGCTTAATAATTTAAATTACAGTACTTTAACTACCGTACCACTCGAAAATAGAAAATATATTTCCTAGAGGATTTTTATGTTGTAGGAGGTGGAGTGATCAGTTCTTTTCATTTATAAATATTTCTACTCTAGGGATTTTATTTGTAATAATGAAAGAAATATCTTTCTTTTATTCTTCGTAGTTCATGTTTCGTGATCGTTGAACAAAGAGCATACTTCTGATATAAATATCCGTCTTTTGATTAACAAGTAAGTTCTATATTAATAAAAATATTGATTATTTTCATTAATGTTTTATATAAGTATACACTTTAATGAATGGTGTACAATTTTTCTGTCTGTTTGTTTTTGTCCCGAAAAGTGCATGTATATATATATCTTACAGTTTATCACATTCCAGTTTGCTAGGTGGTTGAATAAATGGAACTGTTCATTATATTTACACCAATTGCTTGTTCTTTTTTTAAGTTACAAATTTCCCCGGAATATCCCATAAGCGTGTCAATCCACTAACCCTAAAATGTAATTACCAAGGCGTTTGACTTTCTGCCTGTAAGTTCTTGATTCGAATCCCCCCTACTTACTTCAGTGTACACAAGTGGGTAGCATCTCTGTCTGTCACATATAAGGCGACTTGAAGCTAATTACATAATACATAATCTGGCAACAGTTTAATATGTCTATCCCCACTTATTTTAACAGTAATCCATCTGTGTTATGATCCGGTTGTAGATAAGAAAAAACGGATATCAAAGCATTAATGGAAGAAATACACCTTAATCTAATTCCTACTGCTTCCTTAATAACTTGATGCAGTCCTCGAGCTGCTGAGAAGATAAACCAGTCAATGATTTATTCCAGGCTTCAACTAACGGTGATATATAACTCTAAAAGTAGGTATTTATCGATTTCCTGAAAGTCATTCATTCAGGTTTTAGGCTTTTTGGCACCTAATTTACAGGCATGCAAGTAGTTTGAAAACCAAAATAGGCGATTACCAAATGATTACTTCTGTTGATTGATTGGGTCTAATTTTTGGAAAATAATGTATTTTACAATAATCCATAATTTGCATAGATCTCATTCATCAATATCGATAAAGTGAGTAACAAGTAATTCATCAATTGGGGTCAAATTTAAGTTATCTAATAAGCAGATATCTATTCGTATACTTAACTATGCATCACACCTTGTAAAATGGCTAGTGAAATAAGTTTACTCTTCTAATACATAGAGGTGATATGTGAGTTCGAGTGCGAAACGCGTAAAATAAAATTTAAACATATGAAGTACTAAACTATCGCACTACACTTAGGTTGCTCTGCAGTAATGTTTCTTTCGTTAGACTCTTAAAGTCTATCACATCAAGATACATGTTTACCTACGAAAATTTAAGAAAATATAAGTCAGTCAGCAACAACGCAGAACTTTGTACATGTGTAAATCAGTTCAAGTTGCCATGCCCCAATTAGCAAATAGAGATTAAATTGTCGGACCAAATCCCAGAGTAATGGAGGCAGTAACAGAGTCAGTATTAATGGTAAGGATTAGAGATTGCGGATACGATTTAAGAAAAGGTAATTCAGTAAAAAAATTATGATGGATTCAGAAACTTAGAATTTGGTAGAATACAAGGAATGGATACACCTGCGCCATTGCGAACGATTTTGAACCACGTCACCCAAAGTCTTTAACCATTGGTTACGATCATCACTCGGACCTCAACTAGGTAGTCTGCACCTATTAACATGGCTCAGCCTAATTGTCTATAACTTCATAAAACTGGTACCATGTTTTGATTTGGCCGTCCCTAGCTTTCTTCCAGCCTACTCCCACACCAGGCAGCATTGTTTGTCGAAATAGGCGGTAGTCAGACATACGTATCACATGTCTTAAATACCTCAGCTGATGAAGATTAACTATGTCATCGATAGACTTACCTAGTACTCTAATCGTAACTCACTTATTGCTTGATATTTTCAATTAACTTTAAAAATGATATATTGATTAAATCAGCCGTTAATTGATAGTGAAATTAACATTATTATTGCTGTTTTATATCGCACATTTGTCAAATGACATAAAAAGGATAGTTTCATGTTTTCTTGAACTCTTCAATTAGTAATTTATTTTGTGTCCCTTGTTTTATTAGGTGTATTTGTTATTTGATATGTAGCTAACGGGATTGTCATTTTGTTAATTCTCCTGTATGTCTATGAATTTTTTTACAAGTTTTATTGTATTTTAAGCAGTGTTTCGTTTGACATTGGATTCGCTGAAAAGTTTGGAATTTAGGTATTTTAAACTACGTTTATCCTCCTTGCATGTTTTTTTATGATAAAATGTAACGGTTTGGTGTTTCGATTTGTGTAATGTATATCTTCAAACAAATGCAGTCTATCTCAAATGACATTTTTAATAAATTATGCTTCTCGAAGCTTTTTCTTTGGTAGTCATCTTTCTATATCTTAAGGACTTGAGATTATGATTATGATTATCCAGTCAGTCAGTTAAAAGCAATATAAAATATGAGACATATTTGCACCAGATAGAGGTGTTACACTATATCGCTTGAGTGAGTGCTAAAGTTGTAGTTGTTATGGTAATATCACCGGTAGTAAAAATTCTAGACATGTATAGAATGATTCGAATAGAAGGAATTAATTCACAGAATGAAAGGTAGAAAATAACTTTCAAACTGAGAATGTGAGAAGGGTAAATGTATCAGCACCACTGATAATTTTTGAGTCATGTAACCCAGCATTTTTCTCCTTTGATGACGGTAACTAAGTGACCCCAACCAAGTAGTTTGCATATTCCAACATGGCTCACCTTAAGAACCAATGAATTCATGCACGGATACCACGCTTTGTTTTACCTTTGTTCAAGTTTCTTCCAAGTTTTATTCCAGTTAACATTACTATTATTACTCGATGATTAAGAATGGATTCCTTGATCATGATTTGCCGCCATACTATTTGATTTAGTGGTTAGTGGTATTATACAGCAGTTTAATCTGTTTGAAGTAGGGTTCGAACCTGGTAGTGTACCTCATTTTCCAAGCATATATTTGTGCTATTTGCTTTGAACCATGGTTTTTGTACAAAAACCTAGTCATATTATTCACCTTTCCAAACTGAAGTAGGTGAAGCGTGATTATGACTTGCTATATAATAGTTGAATGTCGATAACCTTCACCAATTAGCCTCCACCTGTAATACATGGATTGAAAGTCGCCCTGGTAACGGTAGTCTTACAAGACTAACTTCCTGTAATTACATACTCTCATTCTGAATTGCGGTTTATGCACCATAAATAATGTTCAATAACTTGTTAACAGTAATCTGATTGGATTTATTAAGAGAATATCAGATTACCTGATAAATAGTTTTGCTGAATGCACTAATTAATGTGCATTTTCAAGTGCATTCTGTTTTAATCACTATTAGTCTATATAAATTCAGGTCAATTCGACATCACATTCATTTCATTCTAGTTATACGTGATTGAAAATTGACTAATTTATTATTCGTACTCGTCAAAAAAATTGATCTTGGCTGAATACCATTGTAAACCAGGAATAAGTGGATAGTCGTTTTTCCCAGTATTGTTTTTCCTCCACGGATTACGATTATCATACTGACTCCAACTGGGTATTATCCAACTAACAGCACGTTTTAGACCAATAATAAACGGCTTCGTGGATTAATGCCACGTCTTGGTTTTTTCCATACTACACCAACACCAGCCAGTATTGTTTATCGAGGTAGGCAATACTTGAGCCTATGTAATGTATATCCCAACCATCTCAGGCGATAGAGACTCATGACCTCATCAACCGATCTTAAATTTTTGACTAGTACTATGAGCCTGACGTCGGCATTTTTTATTCAGGAATCGATATTTGGATCTTCGGCTTATTCATGCGACCACTGAGCCGTTATTCAACAGTTGATATTTCTAACTTCGGTCTGTCCGCGATATATTTACGTATCCTTGTCCACTATCATCGGTGGATAACTGCCTTACACTCGACATGGTTAAACTCTACTAGTCTCGTCTCTTCACTAGAACTCCAAGGGTAACCTCCTGAAGTTAGTCACTAGTGAATTGATGTTGTAATTGGGTGTTATTGGATTCCGGCTCAGTAATCTAACAACTAAGGTGAAGGGGTTGATTTCCTGGTAGGGTCGTGGGTACGTCTCATACCAGAATGAAACAGCTATTCAAGGCCAGTTTCTGGTTGTCATTGGTTATCTAATCCAAATCAATCCCTGATGCACTCTATTTCCAACCATCCCTACAACACCCAATTATGACAAAATTTGTAGTATTGATTAGAGATCTCAGTAATAATTCCATTGTGTAGCGTAATATCTGTATAACAGACAATTTTCTCGTTTAACAAATTCTACCCTAATAAATAACTGAATTGTTTATTTTGTTTACCTATTGGGAAATTCATCCTACAAGTTGACTTTTATCACTATGTCTTGCCTCCTATTACGACCTTGTATGCTAACCTTATGTGTATGAGTCATCGTCATCATGTTTTGCTCCTTTTCAAGGTTATATATAGTTTGTTCATATATAGTAAAGCAAACTAACTAGTTTTCTACCCTTAGTTTGATTGATTTTTCTTCGTCTCTTTCTTTTTCTTTCTTTCTTTGAATATGTTAACCTATTTTCTATGGCCTTAACTCAGTCTACGTTGTGTGTGTATACATTAGTCATTCTAATTACTGTTGTTCTCAATGCTTCCTTCTTTGTAACCCTTTTTTTAATGACCGTAAACAATAATTTACAAATTGAACATTAGTTGATGACAAATTTGTTTATCTGTATAATTCTGTGATTCATTATTCTAAAGTGAAATATAGTTAAAGTTATCTGTATTATTTTCATTCTTCATTTAACAGTGTATTGTAACTATCAATTTTATTTACTGAATATTTACTGTATGCTAGAGAGTGTAATTTTTCAGTTAACCGGAAGGTGTTTTAACTATATTCTATGAATATGTCCAGTAATAGCACAAAATGACATTAGACTTATAAAAAAAAGTACAAATATATAACAACTTGACAGTCAACAATCTCCACAACACTCAGTTACAATCAATATCAGCTCACTAGTGACTAACTTCTTGAGGTAATCCCTAGAATTCTAGTAATAAGAAGTGACCAGTGGAAGTCGACCGTGTCGGGCAATGGATTGGATCGCGCAAACGTATCACGAATTGATTTAATTAGAATTATTAACCATTGGGAGTCGACTCAATGGTCTCTTGGTAAGCTGTTCGCCCTAAAGCCAGAGAGTCCTCGGTTCGATCCCCTATGGGGGACATGGATGCATAGTGTTGAGAAGTTTCATACTAGGACCGAATGTCTGTCCAGTGCTTCTAGGTGATGTGTTTCTCCTACTCTGACTAACTCGTGATATCGAATTGACAAATATGTGTCACGTGTTAGACCTTGACATGCTATCTTGAATATGAATAACATTCATTCATCAAGTAAACAGAAAGTTAACTTAATTTACTAGATACAATATAGCAGTCAAAGCAATTGTGACATACAGCAGGACTATAGAACAGGGACGACTTTGACATTGGTTATGCGAAAATTGACCAATAAGAAAGCGGCTTAGGATGGAATGATATTGTTATTAGAAAAGTCTTTCAAAATATAATATTGCTCAAATGTGTACAATAATTTCACATGATAGATAAATGTTTCGAGATTATCTAAGGGTTGTAAACGTTTAAAATCAAAGTAACTTCTCGTCCATGTGGCGTAGAGCATTTTTTTACGGGTTCCTTTATATTTGTGAAGATAATTTTTCAACCTAGACCACACGGCTTCTATGTTATTCGTGTGAGATCCTGTTGAGTGTCGGCTATGAACAACGATCTGATCACTGTATCCAAGTTTTAATAGGCACTTGTATGACTTTAAATTTTTCGGTGTAAATTGTTGTTCCTCGTTCGACATACTCTCTAATAATCCGAATGAGGTAGATTTTTCCGGTCAGAAACCCTTTCAGTGTCCTTTTCTTAGTTGTCAGTCCTAATTACCAAATATTAAATGTAGATCTTAATATAAAAACTGCCCACCCACACTGTATATATGCTGCGTCCCTGATTATATTTACGCTTTCTAAGAACCTTTCTCCCACAAATAGCTAACGATGATTTCCTCCTCTAAATTAACGACATTGTCAACTAAACTGTGCCCAATGACCGTGAGATGATAAATCCCCATCTCATTGGTTCGTCCCTATTCTATAGCCCTGCTTGACATACTGAGCAAGGATATTTTCTACAAATGTTAAATATTCTGGGATTCTTATGTGATTGTATGATGTAAACAATTCATTTTTTAGTTTTGGACAAAACATGAATAGCTTACTAATTAACTCATTCATATATACTATAATAGTATTGTTAAGGATTAAGTGATAAGAGTGATATGAACACTATATTCAGTGATTTAATTTGGATTATGGCTAGCGAATGAAATAAAGGACCTATCATCCTATCTAGGACTTGTCAGCTGAATGTGCCTACATTCCATTTTTCAAGCCAGGACTTGAATTCAGTTCATTTTGTGTCAAACGCCATTGCGTTCATCACAAGGAAACTGTGTTCAGACAGCCATTTCATACCCGTTCCACAGGTTTGGCTGCCTGGATTCAGTAGTCTCATGGTGGATGCAATACGAAGCGAACCGACTTGTAGTCCCAGTGTGGACACCAATACTGGGATGTAGGTACGTTCAGTTGACAAAACAGGCTTCTTAGATTCCACTTGCCAGCTACAATCCAAATTTCAGTTGTATCGAGGTAATCCGCTTAGAATACACATATTGTAACAGAAACTGATTAATTTCAGTCCGTATCAAACCAATGGGAAGATTAAAACATATTTAAATTATATTGTATGCAGTAATTGAGTATTAAGCACCATAAATTTAAATCGATTACGTTCCAACCATTCAGCGGAAGTTTTGAGTCATATCATATTATTTTATCTGATTGGTCATTAGAAATAAAGATTCTTTATTTGGTTATTGTTTGCAAATAAGAACTTCCTATTCTATTGTTCTGACTATGTTTATATCCTATAATCACTACGCTAATTACATAATAGTAAGCAATTGATAGTATTTTTTGTTGTTATGGTCTCCGCTGGAAATTATGTGGATGCCTACCTACTGAAATTACTATGAAATCGTCATATAATAGGGGAACGATGTTTTAGTAGTTTAAACTTTCAACTTTTAACAACTAGGTTACAGGTTAGGGTCTCTCATTAACCGAGTTGTACCACATGCGCTCATGTGTAAATTGTGATTCAAAGGCGAGTTCATGAAACTATATTCAGTGAGCTACTATATCATTTTCTATTGTGCAAGCAATAATTTTATTTTGCAAGTAAAAGAAATTTAGGCCATTAAAATGAGATCTTTTAATACTTCGGGAAGGCATTATCTTTTCCACTCGAAACGTAATAACCTAAGTACATGAAATTCATGTTATTGTGACGATTTAGGGTGGTTTATAATATTTGTTCTTGTATTCTACTATAAAGCAAGTAAATGTATATAGGGACCCGTGCCTGCCACCTAATGGTTACTAGTTGAACAGTATGACCGGTAAGCGACCATTCAATATATTATTATAACTAATAATTCTTATTCCTTTGTTAATATCTTATTCACTAACTCTTACTACATAGATTTAATGTAGAAACTTCTATAAACGCACATTTATACTAAACTTGGTGTTGATTATGACTGTCTGATAATATACCATTGAAATTACTATGAAATCGTCATATAATAGGGGAACGATGTTTTAGTAGTTTAAACTTTCAACTTTTAACAACTAGGTTACAGGTTAGGGTCTCTCATTAACCGAGTTGTACCACATGCGCTCATGTGTAAATTGTGATTCAAAGGCGAGTTCATGAAACTATATTCAGTGATTTAATTTGGATTATGGCTAGCGAATGAAATAAAGGACCTATCATCCTATCTAGGACTTGTCAGCTGAATGTGCCTACATTCCATTTTTCAAGCCAGGACTTGAATTCAGTTCATTTTGTGTCAAACGCTTTGGTGTGAATATAAACACCGTAATGCAGGTAAATCCAGCCGATGAGTGCCAAATGGGACGAAACGCGTGTCCTAGACTCTAATTGCCAGTCACAATCCAACTTAAACATTATTTGTGATTTATAGCTATGTCGAGGCAATCCGCTCAGGATGCACATACAGCATCAGAGACTAACTAGCTTCAGTCCATTACAAATCAGATACGTGAAACTATCCGACATAGTTTTAATCACAAGAATTACAAGTTGGATTATGACTGGTAAATGGAATCCAAGACACACGTTTCGTCCAATTTGGGACTCGTCGGCTGGATGTGCTTGCATTCTAATCTTGATATTCACACCGGGATTCGGACTCACTCCGTTTCGTGTCAAACGCTTTGGTGTGAATATAAACACCGTAATGCAGGTAAATCCAGCCGATGAGTGCCAAATGGGACGAAACGCGTGTCCTAGACTCTAATTGCCAGTCACAATCCAACTTAAACATTATTTGTGATTTATAGCTATGTCGAGGCAATCCGCTCAGGATGCACATACAGCATCAGAGACTAACTAGCTTCAGTCCATTACAAATCAACGGAAAGATACAAGTTCATTCTAATAGTTTTAATCAATTGTGATTTTGAATCCTGATTTGATATCTGAAATGATGCGGGTACGTTCACTCTTTATCTCTCTGTAGATCTTAATTTACATCGTTCTTTCATGCACACCTTCTTGTTCACTCTTCTTCAACTATTTCTCGGTATTAATCTTGTTCGTTCGACCCCATCGTACTAATATGGCATGCTATTTTGAGCTAACCTTCATATGTCCTGGGCTCTATGTTATGACTAAATGCATCTGAAAATGTATGAAATATTTATTAAGGTAAATGATAATTGATAAAACCATCTATCGTCCTCTATTTAATTATGAATGGAAAATTGTCACCTGCTTATGTATTTTAAATGCGTTATCTGTGTGCCGAGAATTAAATGTTCGTTGATTAATTTCTCCCATTCTTGTCTTTTTTCTAAATACAATTCTGCAATGAGTGGACTTAATGTTAATTTCATATTTACATGATCTATTTGTCCGTGAAATTCATTGTTAAATTAGAACCAAACGTTCACTGCTTTAATATAGAAATAAGAAGTCCAGTTTCTATATTTCTTCTAACAAGTTCATCACATATAAATTCAACAGTCTTTAGTAACCGAACGTGGGCAAATAGCAATTGTACATCTAGGGAAATCATGAAACAATTTCTAACAACATGATCTCATTCGGAAGATACATTCGAAAAGTCCTTTAAAGTGTTCCAGAATTTCTCTGTTATATTTCTATGATTTGAACTACCCGTTTAGCTCTAGCGTGTTACGCATATGTATTACTAGTCTAATAAATAAGCAATGATATTGGATAGGTTGAATCTACCTAATTTACCGCATATCGTTTAATTATTCTTCCACTTGGTTGGACGAAGAGATTTCTAATGTATTTTTTGATATAGGTTGGTTTCGATCCTTTCTTCAATAGAATCAGCATGTGACTTCGATACCCCGAACCTTGTTATGTACTTCAGATCCTCGTTGCGAATCTTTAATGCAAATGCTTGTCTATATGATTCTAATTAATTAAAAATTCACCGTATCCCATATAATCTACCTCATGTTTATATATATATTACATACAGCAGAAGCTATCGATATTCATTTCAACAAACCCAACTTGTGCATACATAAACGCTTTACTCAACCGTTCTCATTACCTTCGCCATTGTCGTAGCCAATAATAGAATGTGTTATAAATATCTTATTATTACTCTTTTTCTTTATTTTTACATTTCAAATTCTGTCGCTTTTTACTTTTACATAGTTGTCCCATTCTGTTCGGTCTTACGCAACTAGCATCGCATTTCGACATCATAGTAACATTTTTCATTCTCATGGTATGTATTACGAAGCTCATCATTTTTATAATTTCGTATAAAAGTTCACTCCATCAGTATCATAAAATGTGAATTGCCTATGCCAAGTTATCGTTACTTTTTCATGCAAAAATAATTTACAATATTATCACTTTGCACGCTATCACGTGATCAGTAACAATCCTTTTGTAGAGCTCTGATGAAAATCCAGTTGAAAATAAATATTTATTTATAGTTCTTCTCGGAAATGTACTGTACGGATCAGTTTGATTTTGCAACTTACATCACGTATTAATTAAATCCTTAATTGAATTGAGTTGGTTTATAGAGATTAGTATTAAGTTTTAGCTTTTAAGTTAAGCCCCCGGCGCGGTGTCTAGGGTGCTAGGACAAAATAGCTGTCCAGTGCTCCCCAGTTTTCAGTGGTACTCTTCCAACATCAGTCTTTGACGAATTCAATCAACTAAAATTGTTTGTTAATATTCATCACGTGTATTGGTTTCGTTGCATTTTCAACTAAGAGAATGATTTATAACTATTTACAGTTGATGTCTGGTTAATATTTATTATAAATAAATTTCTATTAAGTGTAATAATATCAGGTCAACACTGATTTTGTAAATGACCCCTATCACATACCTATCTAGCAGTTATAATTACATGTGAACATTGTGGATAATCCAGTTATAACCTTTTTGACCATTTGATCACTTCCTGTTGATAAAATAAATATATTGAGATCCAACTATTTGTATATACTATTAGTTGCGCATAATTAATCTCTGATATAAACAATACTAATATTATTATTGACAATGTCTTATAGAATTAATTATATATACATAGGTCACTTACATCATATAATGTGAATATTAGAGATAAGGTTGACACTTGAAGTTTAGGTTGAAGTTTTGGACAGATTTTTCATCCCAAATCCTTTTTAAATTTTTAAATAATATCCAGACGACATCAAGTCTTCAGTCAGATCATTTTGTTACGAAATGAGACCATTTATATCAAATTGTAGTCATGTTTTTATTAACACACAACTTCGTGATGGACTCCCTTAAGTCTGGTGCAAATTTGCAGCCCAAAAATCTCTTCAACAGTTGGGCCATATTGTGCAAACAGTCTGGTTGAAATCTTCATGGTGATCGCTTTTGATTGTTGTAGACGCGGTTGTTATATTACCTAGAACTTGTTCGATTGGTGCTAATGCATTCATTCTGATTTCTAAAACTATATTCTAGCTGCTTGTTCTTTCTCATTGTTTTCGTCACTAGTATTATCCCGAACTCTTTTTAATTTATTTTGTCAATTTTATCACCTTGTTCTAACGAGGCAGGATTACTTTCAGCTAACACATATTTCTCTAAAGCTTTTCATTGATTGGGACCGAAATCAGGAACCACTGAATTCTAACTATATCACTTAATAGTATTTCTTTTTTTCCTAAAGCACAAAGCGTTTTATTTTTCAGCTTTTTCAAATAACTAAAGCAACCCAGTGCATCAATCGTGAAAAAACAAAGCATTTCCACTGTTTTAGTTGGGTTGTAATTGGTAAGAGGAATCCAGGATGCGCGTTCCGTCCTATTTGGGACTCGTCTACTAGATGTGCCTGCATCCCGATGTGGAAAATTTTCTTTTCGACGATATTATTCACTCCAGCTATCCTTTCGTATATATAATCCATTATGAATGTAGTAGTCAATAAAAATTCCAAGTATTACATTAATTTTTGTATTAAGTTGCAAAATCAAAGGCTAGAAATAATCGAAAGTTTTGATTTATCAAGTCCAGGTTATATAATACTTATGGAGGTAATAAGTCGGAAACGGGTTATATTATGACCTAAAATATAGTTGTGAATCGGTATGATGAAAATAATTATTGATTTTATGGATAAGAAATGAGTAGTTGAATAATATAACAAATGTGAGTCAACAGTTATATGAAAAATTAGAAAGAATTGAATAATTGTTATGAAAAACAGGAGGTTAACACCAAGGTAAAACCTCCGCAGTAAACAATTTTCTGATTTGTACTTGTTTTGAGCCTATTCGTTCGACTTTGTATGCAACTTTGGAGGATAATTTAAGTAGATCTAAGTGATTATGAGTTACTAAATATTCGTGAATAGAGCTGCTAGTAGATTTACATGATCTTTTTGACAATCGAGTAGGATACTGGTCATGCATACATTTAGTGATGACTTGATTCTTGTGGTTGATGTAACCTGCTTCATAAGAGCAAATAAACTTGCATGCATACACTGACGTGGTCAAAATCAGCAGTTTGTATTTGATACATTCACTAATCAAAGACCGAGTTGAAAAGATAATACAAAGTAGGGCTGAATAAAATTATTTATGTAGTGCTTGTGAAACTGTTTTTCATAAAATTTTTTTTTGTTAAGCTGAAAGTGGCCTTTTATGATACGAATTTGGCTTCAAATTTCTTTCAGTGAACCCTAGAGGATAAACTTTGATGAAATGTATCTGCTACAGTTTATCCAGTTTGTTCTAAATTGTAATGCCTATGCAAATATGTTTGACACTTAAATATGAATCAAGTTTCAGTAATACATTCTAAAAATAAATATTCTGAGTTCAGCCCTCATTTTAAAATATACTGAATTAAATGGTGACAGCTATTGAATTCTTGAAAGATTTCAATCCGTCAGTTGTTTGCATCGCCACTATTCTCTGAACATTCCTTATTTTATCCTCATTTGCATCATATCTGTTAGTGAAATGTAGTCTCTGCATCAAAATAGATTACCGAGTATTTACTAATTTACTGAATCTGCGCTACAAGGTATCCATTTAGATGGCCCATTTTATTTTCCAATAAACATTGGAATGAATCCTTAAATAATAAACGCTTGTTTATTTGTCTGATAACTGTGTGATGATGGAGTACTTTTCTTGTTTTAGCTCTACATGGCTACGTCTGTTTAAGTTTACTTCATTGGTAAGCTCATGTTGCCTTTATTTATTATTCTATTACTCCTCGTATATCGTCTCGAGCTTTCTACTCTGTTGACCCTGATGTGTTATCAGTCCATGAAAGTGTTGACTATTGGTCTGAACCATTCTGGTAACTGTAGACTACTTGATTAGGGTCTCCATGATTATTGTTACCAATCGTTAGAGGCTCTGAATGGCATTATTCAGAACCAGGGGCAATAGCACACATGCATACACCCTTTGTGTTACCTTAAATCACGAGCTGTGATACTTTTACATACCTTTCTTTCCACGAATGAAACCTTCTTAGTTTATATTCTTCACATCCAATCTTTTATTATCACTCATGTTATTACTACTTATATCGCTCTAGTATTTAGGTCTTTATGCTAATGTGGAGTGGCAACTTGGACCGATGAACGTGCCAAATTTATTGTTGTATTTGACTAATCGACGATGAGTAGATTAACGGTGTTATAATGGTGTACACAATACTTCAGTACGATTTATTTTTGCAGTCCGGTTTAATCAGAAGATACTGATTTGCCATATCCTCTTTACGATTATTTCCTTATCTTGAGTCATATATTCCATATATGTACCGGAAGTAAATAATCCTTACAATGTAGGCCAGATGAAAATACTTTATTTGTAATTAGAGTAAATACTGTTTAGTAGGCCATGTTCAATTGTATTTTCTTTCCTACCGGCTTGTTACTTTATTGTTATTTCCTTTTAATAGAGTTTCGGTCATAGTTAAGTGATATTATTTATGTGTTGTTTATTAATGTGGAATCTAGCGACCTAGTGATTTATTGGTAATCGATATTACTTGTAACAGAAATAAATGATTTATCCATCTAACATTTGGCAATTTTATACATCTCTACAATCATCTTAACCTTACATATTATTCTTAAATAAAAATTAGAATGTTAAGGCGTTTTATACAAAAAAATTCATTAGAAATAGTAACCCGCATAACAAATTGTAGTGACAGACTTTACTTTGTCTGTGAATATAGTCATAGAGAATATGAATAGAAAAAAGGCTAATGAATTCAGTGAATTAAAGTACAAAGCAATCTGTATACTCAAGGTATAAGGGAGTATTCCTGTGTCATTCTGATTAATTGAGCAATGTCACCCGACGTCTCCAATCAGATTTCATTTAAATAGATAACCTGTACCTACCAAAATGGTCCAAGCTAACATTTAGTGATTTCATAGTTTGATTCCACATTCTGGTTTTGTCGTTTTTAGCTCCAAATCGACCTACTTTTAAACCAGCCAACATCACATATTGAGGTAGGTGGTTGCTGGTTGCATGTATCAACTACCTCACTCGATAAAAATTCCACTCCTCACTAACCAAGTTGTCATTCTTGCCCACTCAATGATATTAAAGTTTACCCTTTTCGTAAGTAGGTATTGTGGAGATTGCTGAATTTTATGTTCAACATCGTCAGAATCAGGAGCTTCAAGCTTTATAATAGGCTCTTAACCATTAGACCATTTGGCTGATATCCGATGGTTTATAGTTTGAAATTAAATCGATTCACTGTATTGTGCGATCTCATCTATTATCATTTGTGGGTAACCACCTCACAAGCAGCATGTTTGAATTCTAATTGTCATTCTATGAACTAACACTGCTAAAGAGCACTCTCCAGGGACAAAATAGCTATCCAGTGCTTCCTGGTTTTCAATGGTTGTCTATCTAAGGTTAGTTCGTGATGCAAAACTTCTAATGTTTGGTGATTTGAAATGTGTGCAATTTCCTAATAACAAACACCAATTCGTACATTCGATTACATTCAATACATATTCTTTTATTGAGCAATTTAGACATTAAATTGCCATTCACCCACTTTTGACTGACTAACAACAGTTTATTTTGTCTACTGTGACGCTAGAAAGTGTGGTGCGCAACTTAATGAACCCTAATTATATACGCGAAGATTAAGAATTAGATATTTTAAAAAAATGTACGTGAATGTATAATGTTTAACATAGATCGGTGGCTCAGTGAATAAACCTTTCAACATTCATTAACTAAATCGCAGTTCCGAAATTTACTTAGGTTAAGATGATTGCATGCTCTCATAATTAGAGTATATGTGCCTAGTAAATTAATATTACGTAACATATTTGCCGATATCAAGACGAAAATGTACATTATGTTTAAATGGGACTGATGATATGTAATCCAGAATAAGTGAGTAAGCTTTGATGTTAATCACACAGCAATATGCTAACTGAAAATGATCTCTTCTTTACGTCTTTCTGTATGCCGCTTTTAATTCATCTTCACTACCAAAATCCCTACATTCATAAACTTCTGGACGTTAAAAAATTTATTATAATTACCTCTATTATTCAGACTAATAGATAAGACTTATTTATCGGTCATTTAGTAGAATTTTATGAATTAAATATTTCAAGTGACCGGTAAGCCCATTAACAGTGTATGATAGGTGACTTAAAAATAGCTGTTGTTTATGATGTAAAATCTAATCATATTTATGTAGTAGTTGGAGGTAGCCGGAAAAAAAACTGAACTTCTGTTTTATACTAGTTGGCACTCGTCAACAAGACTGTTGTGAAAAACTACCCACTATGAGGATGGAATCTACATCACATTACATTCCATTCTTGCTGATTGGATAGAATTTAAAAGTTTACCTTAAGTCCCAATAATTGATAAAAATGTACCATTTGATCATAATACAATATGTTTATTATATTGTGCTAAATAAACCGGATATTGTTAATCATATACTGTTGCATACCGCTTTTTTTACAAATTTGAAGAAACAATTCTTGAGGACATTACATAGAGGATTTCAAGATGAGTGAATAAATGTGACTATATTTTTAATGATTAGGTTTATTATAAATTGCTAAAAGTACACAAGAGAGAGGAAGTTGGTTCTAATATTGGGTCATACTAAGTGTTAGTTGTTTTATTTTCATTTTTGAGTTCGTATTATGAAATCAGTTTGTTAACGAACAACAGTTTTGGTGTCACATCGTTTAATATGAGTGATTTTTTAATATGCGTCAACCATATACATAACTATAGATTGTTTCCTCTCATCCTGCCGTAGCTACCACCTCGATGTGGTTATTGGTGTTGCATATCGTGAAGGCCCACTCACTCCTTAAAAATGAGTATTCCAGCTCTACTGTCCAGGGTGGTTGGTTGAAGAGGAGTGAAACTAAAAGATCTGAGGGCGAAGATGCACTGTCTTCTGTGTAGGGACTTGGTAAAGTAAGGTGTTTCCTTTGCATAGCCAGTACTTTCAATGATATTGTCTTCGCACAGCATAGGGAGAAGGTTAAGAACAGTCGGTTGTAAAAATAGTGCATCTCATATTACACCAAGAACTATTATCATTTGTGATATATCCATTCGTCAATTAATTGAAAAAAAGTGAACTGTTAAACCATTCTAGTCAAAACTCCTTTTTTAGTTTAAACTTCTGCCATTATAGAAAGTCTGTTTTTCGAACTCAGCAGCGTAGTGAGCCAGGTGTTATTGCTTTCAAAATGGTTGGTAACAGGTTTGTATCTCGCTGTAAAAATCTACATTCAGATCCGACCCCGTTTAACTGACGAGTCGCGTACTGGGCAAAACACGTATCCTGGATCCCGCCTCTAAATATAGTCCAGCTTTACTAAACATTGTGTGGCTATAACGAAACGATCCACTTGGGATTCGATGATGACTGGTCACTTATATTTTTAAATAACAAACCTTTACTAATAATTTGTTATCCGTTTCCTTTTCATTACAGTAACTCACTTCATGCAACATGGTGGCGTCTGAGTTTCTCGGTTACGTTCAATCATTTTCTGTATGCAACTATGTTGGATTTGAAGACTTAGCGGATCGTGCTAATTTCCAATGGAATGTTATCATATTATTATTGTGTATGGTATTGGTAACAATGAGACAATATTTTATGACTCCGTTGGTATGTTATTTACCAACAACAGTGAGTGGAGTGAATGCAGATTCATACATTACCAATCTATGTTGGATTGAAGGAACATTTCCGATTAATTTAACATCTGGAATTGTACCGCATAAATTACAAGAATGGGATGCACTGCGACCTCAACAAATGAGTACGTATTTTTATTACCTAAAAGATAAAAACCAAGTATTGGATGAGTTCTTATATGATAGTATGCATTTAGGATATTTTAAGTGAGTAGGAAAAATAATTATCCAACACTTACCTTTAGTAGCTGTATGTTGCCCGCTGATTGCTCCAACTGGTCGACTGTAGGTAGGAATTTTCCCTTTTTCTACCTCTCACTATTTCCTTTGTAATATTACTTTGTGCTTGTGTGGTGCATGTATTTCTAGTGCAATATTTGTACTAAATTTTATGTGTTTAGATAAATAAATAAATAAATATCGTGGACTGGTGCCACATTTTAGTTTGTCCGCTACTATATTTCTTCTGTCCTACTCCTACGCCTGCTATTATCCCACATAGTGTTGGGCGGTGGTTAAACAAACGTACATGTTCAAGCTGCCTCTGTCAGTGACAGTTCACATTTGTATCAATAGATCTGCTATCTATTCTAGTGCCATAGACCTAGCCCCAGCATCTCTATATCTAAAGCTAATCTAAGTCCCTTCCACGTATTTTCCTTATCTATTTCACAAATGCGTAAGCTCAAATGTAATCAACAAATATGTAACAAACAACGAACAAATTAGAGAAAAACAGTGCCAAGAAGCATGAATACAAATAAAAGTCGATACAATTGTCAATAGGAGCATATATTAATCGACTAAAGCATACACATTGAAAGAAAATTATTTATTAACCTAATATACTGGTATTTAGTCACTTTTGAATAGTAGTAAATGAAATAATATCTAGTGAATATAGGGGCACATATTTGTTAATAAATCAGAAATAAATCCAATCTGAAAGTCAGTAGTATATTTTGGTCAATAATACATACATAGTACGTTCTCTGTAATTTTATTACATGATTGCCGAGCATAAAAGTGTTATTACATCAAGCCCACCTAGAGTTCTCATACAACTGTCTACTATGAATATGTTCAGGGTAGCATAGTCCTGTATATTGGATGAAAAACACATCACAGGCTACTATGCGATTATCCACTTATTTCAAACGGCCTTCACCAGGGATAGATTATCAGTAAACAATCAGCAATTGAACCATCAAGGTACAAGTGAACGACTGCAAGCCGTTTAGATTTTCAGCGTAATCGAGCAGAGAGAATACTTAGAACATGTCACAACATAGGAATTATACAGCTGCCTGCCTTTGTCAACTACATGAATGGGTAACGTTGTAACACGAGTGTAAAAGTTCGTATGTTGTTTAAATTCTGCTTTGCTTGTTAGCCTCCATATGTTTGGTTTGCAACGAAGAATTCTTATCTCATTTTCCTTTTTGTTAATCATTTAATTAGTGAATATGCGATAAAAAAATTG
This sequence comes from Schistosoma mekongi, assembly GCA_034768735.1. NCBI lineage: Eukaryota > Metazoa > Platyhelminthes > Trematoda > Strigeidida > Schistosomatidae > Schistosoma > Schistosoma mekongi. The sequence continues at coordinate 42,289,948 of CM068307.1, forward strand.
TTGATTAGCATTCGTATTCATTCATGTTTGTTTACAATCAGTATTTTTCCTATGATATCTCTTTCCATGTCTGATTATTTTTGCGGTTTAAATTCTAGAGATATAGCCTTTCGTTTCTCTAAAGAATAGATGATGATCAGGAGGAGCATATTGGAACCACTACAGTGGTGCTTCTTGAATTTTTTAGTTATCTAATTCACGATTAGTTGTAAATATTTTACGAAAATACGTAAGCACAAGCGCGCTGTTGACATACATAATTAACTAATTAAAATAAATCTAAAACATGAAAAGTTATAATAATGTGACAAAATGCAGCACCATGTACTCGGTATAGTTGTAATAATTGTGTGAAAGTCGGTTGCTAATTAGAAAACTGTCAACTACTCAGGTGCTCAATTACCATTTCTATGTATATAATTACTGTTAAATTGGCGAATGCCTAAAAGCAAATGAGTATTGGATTATTGTTGAATCTCTGCTTCATACTTTGAGTTATCATGTCTGTCGTTTGTTCAAATATACTGAATGTTTTATTAACACCTAATTCCATATACAGTCGTCAATCACTATCTTAAGCCCAATATTCTTGAACTTTACTAATATGGATCCTTACTAGCACTTGAATCGCCCCCTACTTAATAGTAATTACATGTGGATTGTTAGTATAGATGAAAGGGTGAGATTAGGAAGCTCATAGTTTTGAATCTCAGGTTGACTTCTGACCGACAGCCATTAAAAATGAGAGACACTAAGCAGTTGTTTCGTCCTATTATACGATTCCTGATTGATGATACTCATTACAAGAATATAACTAAGATGTATCGTTTACTGGAGACAGCTTAATCCTTTCATTAGTTGGTAACGTGAATAATTTCATTGAAAACGAAGTAGTAGTTCAATGGTGAAGTTACTGATTCAAACCTATCTCCACTTTGGTTTGAATAACCGAATGCTATCGCTAACCCTCTATATTTAGCCAATTAGTTTAAACTACTGTATTTTTTTCTTTTTTTCTAGATTATTATCAATGGGTGCCATTAGTACTTGGTTTGCAAGCCATACTATATTACTTACCACGTATTATCTGGAGTATATTCACATATAATCGTACGGGTACAGATTTGCAAAATTTAATACGTCAAGCTAATTTAATTGCTAAAGAAGATGGTGAGAAACGACAAAAAATGGTGCAACATATTGCTAAAACGTTAGAATTATTATTATTCAGTCGTCGTGAATATCGCAGTACAGATACACTAAGTGCATCATTTCGTCGTTCAATGGCATTTATGCCTGGTAAACATCACGGAAATAATTTAGTCTATGTATATTTAGCTATCAAAGTATTATATTCTATTGTTGGTTTCTTTCAATTATATTTAATGTATTTCTTTCTACGATTTGATTCACATGAAGGCTACTGGTTTTTTGGAATACGTATACTTTCAGATATCATACATGGTAAACCATGGACAGAAACACAAGTATTCCCTAGAGTTGGTATGTGTCGGCATACACTGCAACATGTTGGTGCAAGTAATGCATTATTTGCACAGTGTGTTCTACCAATTAATATGTTAAATGAAAAAATCTACATTTTTCTTTTCTTTTTTCTGGGTTCCATTATGATATTAACTATGTTAAGTATACCGTTATGGTTATATCGTATGGGATTGAAACGACGTCAACGTCATTTTGTTAGAAGATTTTTAAAAATTGCTGATGTCTATGATCGTAATGATCCAAAAATTGCATTACTTACAGATCGTTTTATGGCAGAATTTCTTAGACAAGATGGACATTTCATTCTACGTATGTTATCTATGAATGCTGGTGATTTAATTACTGTTGAAATTGTTTGCAATTTATTTGCTGATTATAAGAAACGTTTTGCTGGTATTGATTTTCGTGGTCCACCAATTATGCCTAAAATGCATAAATATCATGATTTTGATGGTTATTTATCATCACATCGTTCACATGATATTCCAAATGATATTCCACGATCAGTTAATAATGACAGAAATCCACCTGGTTTCATTAGACTTGAAGAAGGCGGTATAGCAAATGTACGTCAACGACCAGCTCCATCGGCACCAATGGTATCAGAAAGTTCTGTCCCACCAGCTTATCAATATGCAGCTGGAATGAAAGATCCAGAAATTTATCCATTAAGTGTTGTACGAAATATGCCACGTGATGCTCCTGTTGAACAAAACAACAATGTTGTGAGTGCTCCTAAATTAATTGATGATAATATTACTGTCAATGAGAAAGAACAATTAAAAAAATTACCACAATATACTCCAACTGAAGTATGATGTTAAATGTGTTAATCTTAGAAGAAGGGCGGCGACGACACGGGGTTGGGATTCGGGAGTATATATAATCATTTCTCTTACGAATGTCACATTTTGTGATTGTTTAGTCACTGTCTCAATACGTTACACACGACCTCATCGGTCATCTCATTTATAATCTCTATGTGTTCTATATGTCTGTTATGTAATTAATAACAACTGTTTTTTGTCAATATATTCACTCTCTGTGTTTTTCAGACATTGAAAATTGTATTGCTACAATATGTGTTTCACCCTCATTTTTTTGTACACGAACTTCGTTTTTTTTATTTTATAACATTAGTTTTGATGTGTTGTTTGTTGATTTTTAGATAAATGATTGGTTGGTGACTCCAAGAGATTCATAGTTTTACATCACGGATTTGGTTGAATATTTATCTAAATCTAGAGGGTGCTGGTTGTTTGTTTCGTTCTAGGATAGTATTTCTTATGACTTCTGTGTATCCATTGATTTATTAAGAATCAAACTCATGACCCTCAATCTTTGCAGTGCTGATGTTATTTTAAAGCAGAAAAGCTGTCCAGTGCTTCCTGTTTTCAGTACCTGTTCGTAGCTGAAGCTGTGGTCACTAGTCTAGGTGACTCACCAATATCATCAGTGCGGCAACAAATTAATGCTAACAATTGTAAAATGTGTTTGCTTTCTTTTAAGCGTGATGGAGGTTGGTTTTGTAGTAGTCGGCAGGAAATTCTTTTTGATGTAGGTTCCGTGCTATTGGGGACCCACCTGTAAGGATTACCTGCCCTAAGGACGAGTGGCGAGTTACATTCCAACCTAGTCTGTTCCACAGTCTGCGACTGAGCTATTTGGAATGTTACTGACAAGTACCAAGTAACATGAAAGCTAAATCACGAAGGATTCCCTGCTGATTACCTCCAGGCCATCTTCTATGTTCTGAAGTGTTATGAAAACAAAATCTTTTACTAATTTTACTCACTCCTTGTTACTATTATTATTTTATTCTATTGAAGTAACTTCTACTAATGGTGGTGGTGTTAATCTTGCGGTGCCATAGAGGTATGGTAACTTGAACCGATGCGCACGTGTGCCAGGTTCTATGTTGATTATACATACATACATACATACACCAGTTTTACTGTAGAAGACGCCCGGTGATGTTCTGCATTGCACAACCTTGAAATACAATGATTTGATTACTTAATGTTGTTAATCTTATTCATTCAATAGATTAGGGGAATTTCGAGCAAGCCGGTCAACAGGAGTAGAAATAATGCACGCACAGCCTAAATATTCGTTTTATAAAAATTCTTAACATCATTTTTCATTTGGAAAAAAATGCATACATTCTATCCTAACAATAAGCCTAAAGGGAGTGTACCGTTGGCTATCTCATAGTAATTTAAATTTAATCGTCTAAATACATCCTTGTCTTGCATAACAGCTCTTGTAAACCATGAATTTTGTTCCGTTGTTGAAAAATCTCTACGGCTTCTATTATACATTGACTGTAGCACATTATTAAAGGGTTCGTCATGAGGGAATTCTTATTTTAACAACCATCATAAATAATGGGATTTACACAGTAGAATCAATATCGCTTATTATTTTATCTACAACATATTTTTAGAAGCCATAGACTCGAAACGTATCCATTGATTTTTGAGTAGTAACTAATGCCATGTTTATCTAATCTATATTGCTAATTTAACTCTATCCATCCAGTTGTGAAATTTTCATTAGCTGACTACTCGACATTGTGTGCACTAAATTTCGATGTTATCTTATCGAAGGTAGTCGGCAGGCGACTCTATATTGTCTAGGTTGCGTCTTGGTTAGCACACGCTGGCAAAATATATTTGAAACGTTAACGGAACTGATGTTTTCAGTGAGACGTGAATCTGATGTCTACAATGAAATTCCCACCAAATATACTCGGTTATGAAGAGAAATGTTACTAAAGGGAAACTAAAGGTAGCCATCTGCAGACTAGTATCAACAGCAGCGATTCATTGCTTTCAATTTTTCTATTTATATTTCAAACAATGACACGATTTAACGCAATGTTGCGTATTTTAAACTGATAATTCTTTGCTATAATCATACATACGGTGCTAGTACTAGTTATTTATGTGGTTTATGTACTTTTGTATGTAGAATTATTATGGAAATTCCTCTTCTGATAATGGGAGAAGCAATGTATACTGAATATAGTTAGTATTTTGATGCCAAATCAATTTCGGAACAAAATCGAATATACCATCGAAATATAGCTTTGGTATGAACCCTATTAAGTGTGCTGCTTAGGAATTGATCCTTGTTATTATCTGGTTCATTCAAAGCTAATCAATTAGAACGGAATTTATCCTACGGAGATAAGCTTCTGAAGATTCTCTGACCTTTCCGGTGTTTTCTTGTTTAGTGTAATCAAATTATTTGTTTTCGATATTGTACATTTGATCATAGTAAATATTTTGCAACAAAAACTATTCAAGATCGTAACAAAACTCCCATTTACAAAGTAGGTATTAAAAGTTTGTAGATAATGACTGTCATGTATATTCACCCATAAACACTTACGATTGGTCTTACTCTTAATGCGTTACTTCCTATCATCGTAGAATTAGATTTGATGTATGAATTCTATGATGTCAACTTCATATTTCTACACAGGATAATGAGAAAAGGCATTTCTCCAATATATCGATCTCAGAAGTTTAAACAAACTACCGTTTTCTGATAATATTGTCCAGATAAATGTAAATTCTATGCTAAACCATCTCACTCAGAGGAAACACTACCTCAATGATTAACCTTCTCCTAGGCTACAAATCTTTTTGATCTTCACGAAATAATTGTCTTTCAGATTTAGCAATGAGAATCTCTACGCCTGCTTGTAATATTGAACTATATCAGCAACTGATTCTTAAAACCTGTTTAAAGATAAAAATAAAAATGCCAATGATTACAAGTGGATGGTGGTATACTCTACGCACGACTTATATTTGTGTCAAGTATATTCAGCATTAATGAATAAAATCCTGAGAAAATCAGTGAATTCTTAACAAATCACAACCAAATAATTGTGTATATGATGATTTAATTTCTGTCTACAGATTGCTATGTGAATGGCCGCGATGTGTTAAAGAGTTGTTTTCTGCGTTAATTCAATAACCTTTAAAAGTCAATAGGATTTCATTTAGTTGAAAGATAAAAATTATGAAGAATTTATTTAAATGTTATACTAACCCAACGTACCATCTATCTCCATAAGCCTATTTTGAATGACGCGGTAAACTTTGACCCTTAACTATAAACTAAGCAGATATTTCTTAGAATCTTATGTTGCCTTTCAGTTTTGAAAGTAGTTTCGTCCTAAATAAACATTAATTTCCCCCACACCAGTGCTTGTTTTGGTCTTTTCTACTAAACAGTGAACTTACGCATAAAAATCGTATCCACTTTACCGTACTCTTTATTGGCTTACCGAAGTATTACATTATAAATTATGATTGTTTTATATAAAAATGTAGTCACTACTTACTATTTAATATTATTTGGTGAACTATCGAGGAATTGAGATCTCAGAATTAACATCTCATCTGTGACTATCGCTTATCTAAAATTATATATTTGGCCTTACAGGTTGTTGTGTGTATTTCTAAAAATCTAAGTCCATAGCTGCTCATAACTGTCTAATGTATTTTGTTATCTAGTTTGTCATTTTGTAATGAAATACAGTCTGAAGATGTATAGTGTCTTCAAAATCCTTCATCTTCATGCGTATACAATCGAAATGAAAACTGTCACTGTCAATTTTTTCTTAAAGGTTACAAGTCTAGTCAATCTCAACTAAGTATATTACTCAAGCTATGAGACCAAATGTAACTTAGATAGAAGGCAAAAAATCATCAATTTTTTTTATTCACACTGGCCAGAATTAAGAGTCTTCATTATTATAAGAACATAGTAAGGGCAGTAGATCTAGCGTTGACCTTTGTTATTCAAAATAGTGATTTCCGACAGTTTTGCTTGCTACGTTGCGAGACATGAAAGTTTTGAAGTCAGTACTCTGTAGCCATTAATACTCACTGCTGACAAATTACAATCTAATGTGAAACAGCTTTTTAAATATGTTTTTGTATTCTTTGATGAATTATTGATGAGTAATTTCATATAACCATTCATACTACAAAAGCCGCTTGTATTTATCGTATTCCCAATAGGCTTGTGAGGAATACTGGAGTAAGTCGAAACATCTGATATATCTCTTATGTAATGTTACTTCTTAATTGAGATTAAAGCCATTTTACTAGGTACAATCTTCTCTGTTGCAAATTGTGTTGTTGTCATTTTTAAATTGTAATGAGTATGTGCATCTGGTGGAGAAAGTTAGGTGTGCTTTCCTAGCTATCTGAAGGAAAAACCGTACTACTATCTCATTACAGTGCATCCGCTTCATTACAGCCTCATTGATCTTGCGGCCCTCTAAACAACCATTGCGATACAGTAGAAACTCAAATAGTAAATGCTCTGACCAATATAAATCAAATAGATCATCAAAATCTGTAAGTGCGACTATCACGTCATAGGTTGTATCTAATATTGGCAATTTGTGTATTAGTATTTGGGACTCTGTAGTCGTATTAAGTCTGACGTCTTATTAGAAGCATCTAGTACCCGGTCTTATTATGAGTTAACAAAGTAACTTCGCGATGCAAAAACAACTTTCTAGGTAGTCTCATGTGATAAAGTTTTACGTTATTGATTAAGTTTAAATGCAACGGTTTAAATTAACTGACACCTATCTGAAAAGCCGAGAGGAATTCCAAAATCATATGGTTGTTGCTGATTTTGTAGTCAATACACACACATGAAGAATGTTCAAACTAAAACGAAACATCTGTCTATTGCTTCTTAGTTCGCTATAAGTTTTCTAGATAACTATAGTTCGTAGTGAAAGCCAACCTAACAATCCATAAACCATGTTACCTATTTTTCTAATGTGATCACTAACTTAACAATTTTTCACCCAAATGAAAGGTTTTTTTGATCAGTAGTCAATGCCTTCATAAATAGTAAAGTTAAGCTACACTGCCGAAATACCGTGATTTTTGAGACACCCTTGATAAGCTAATGCTAATTTTCAGCCAGTCAGAAAACAAACCTTATAAACTGATTTATATTGTAAAGAAAAATTTGTTGTTTATATCTTCCCGCTGTTAATATCCTAGGTTGCAATTGATTAGTCACTATTGTCATAAATGCATCCTGGATGAATTACACGAATGTAGAATTAAGTTTCAAACTTGTTTAAAATTGAATTGTGGTTGAAAATAATCAGTCTGTGTTGTGTTGAATGCATATCCTTAGGGAATTGCCTTGCTAAAATTTAAATTAATATGTATGGTTAAGAATGAATTGTGGTTGGCTAAAGGGAACCAGATCTCGTAGGTTCTCGAATGTTATACTTCTATTTTTGACAACAATTCTGTCATTCGTAACATAAGTTCTAAAGTGTTATACCGGGTCAATGAGTGGAAAATCACAATCTATCGAGCGTATTCTTCGTACTCGTGAAACACTCACGGCTGAAACGAATCTGGTTAATGATTTAGTAACTATGATATTTGTATTTATCAAATTGTATGATTTTCATAGATCGATTAACGATTGTTGTGTTTTACTTGTCGAATTGTTGTAGCCTCATTATGATCATATTATTCCGAACGCTGGACATTACTTTAATCAGCCTTCATTATATTATGCATCTTCTGTCATTAATTGGTCCAGTATCTGGTACGTAAAAGCCATTACTCTTACTCAATTAAGGACTTGGCGTTAAGTTTCTTTCGCCTTTGTTTGTTCTTTTTTCTCCTCTCCTCTGAGGCTTCGATCACTCAGGCATCGTGCCAACCTGTTGGGGACTCAAAATCTCCAAAATTAAAATCGTTCATTAAATCAAGCGAAAGGCATCGTATTGAATCTTTTGTAAGATTGATTTGTAGACTTTCATCAATTAATTCAATTTCAACTGTGAAATATCTAAACGTTATTTGCTAGTCTAGTCTGATGTATTTTTACTCCACAATATAATCTTCCTACGAGTCTAGTCTTTTGGAGTAGTTGTAGGTTGGGAAGGAACAAATCGTGGTATCTGATTGAAGTACAAGTATCGGAGATAACGATTCGCACTAACTGTGCCGACTATCAAGGGAATCAGACAGAATCCGGCTTCCCTAAATAATTTAGCTGTATCGTATCGTGGACCGTACTTTGCCTATAATAACCCATGCGTTTGTTTCGTCTGAGAAAACAACACAACCGGTCACGGTTTTTACGTATATTAGTTCGTAGTCGTAGCATAAGTCCTAATAGTTCGTTTTGCACCTTGACAGTTGCAAGATCATTTCATAAAGTCACTTGTCGACTACACCACCATTTTAAAAAAATATGTATCATATATTAATAGTGATATGAATCCATCTTTGTCAAAGATTATCCACAGTGCTTACAATGTACACCATATGGGTCACACCTATCTTTGTGTGTTATTAGCCAGTTCATTTAATTAATGCTTACTACATATTATGGAACATTTCATTTTAAATTCTATATTTTTTTTTTACAACATTTGTGTTTTTCGTTAGGCATGTTGAAATGCGCTTTTACCACAATCGTTTGAAATGAAAATTTTGATGAAGATTCAACTTTGGTATAGAGAAGTCACTTACCAAATGAACGAAAAACGTAAGTAAAAGTTTTGATGACAAACAAATTAAAAACTAAACATATAATTCATTCATTCGTCTGTTACCGTCATGAAGGATAAACCACCGACTAGCATTCCCCAACCAAATGTGTTTGTATTAATTATTGCTCTATCTATCGGAAGGGGCATCAACCTCATGACCTCCAAAGAAACCCGGTTTCCACCATAAGGCATAATAACTCTTCGAAATAAAGGCTTTCTAACTCTCAGGGTAAGTTTAAATGGTTTTCTCTGGTAGGAGTATTTTCATCAAGGTTGGCTTTCACTAGACAGGCTTACTAACTCCATGCCCAACCATCCTCTTCTATACGGGCTTGAGATTGGCAGTAACCTCAGAAGAGCCTCAGGAAGATAACCGTAAATGTATCCTGCAGTGATTAACTTCATATATCTTTGACCAACTTCAGTTCATAACAAATCAACGGGAATATACAAGTTCATCCTAATACCTATGTGCCCGTTGCACAAGTATAACCACTTGAACTCAGTAGTCTAGTGGTGAACGAGGTGGCGTTCAACATGAAACGGGCTGAATTCCTATAGCACTATGAAAATCAACAATAAGATGCAGGTACATCCAGCCGACGAGTCCTAAACAGGACGAAACGCACGTCCTGGATTCCACTTGCCAGTCACAATAAATCTTAAAGTTTATTTATTTAAATAAAAAACATTTATTTACAATTTATACAAATTGTAAACATTTAACATAATCAATATAACACATACCTTTTGATAAGTCATGAAAAATATTCTCGGTTTCTTTTTTCTTTTCAGATCTGTTTTCTTTTCTCATTTATTGATCAATTTGTTTACCAACATGTTGAAAACTTTCTATTTTCTCTTCTACAAACAAATAAACATTTTCTTTTTTAGTTATTTTCAAATAAATAAACTTTTGTAGCTGTAAATGATTCATCTTTCATTTCTTTTTTTTTTTAACTTTGTTTCACTTTTCTACGAAATGATTATTGATGTTATTATTATTATTATTTCTTTTGATGTATTAATTTGTTTCCATGGTGGAATTTTCAATTGCATTAATTTAATTAGTTACAAAATTACTGCCTGATTGAATAGAAATCATTTTGAGATGTTACTATTGATCTATTCATTTAGTAATACTTACCAAGTAGAAACCAATATTATATTTGTCTAGTTTTTTAGTATTTATTCGGTTGTCATTAATTTGTTACATAACTTTATGTCCATTCTATTGTTATGTTAAGTAATCAAATGTAGACGATAGCGAATACTATTTGACTTAGATTTCACTCATTATAATAGCTAGCCTGGTATCTTGAAAGAACTAATACCCCGTACAAAATTTGAAACATATCATAAAGAAGTAAGCAAACATGATACTGGTCAGTAATAAAGCAGTGAAAATATTTCAGTTCTATGGGAAGTTATACGTAGTCTAAATAGTTCAATAGAGGTGTCCCAGATTTTGAAACTGGGCGATGCTAATTTAAATCATATATGAAGCAAATATTTCTTGTTGATCTGTTCTGGTTTGATCGAAAACTAATTGTAATAAGGTTTCTTACGGATTACTTCCAACTATCTAATACTAAAACTGACATCAGCTAAAGGACTAGAGAGAGATCTGGAGTTAGTAAAAGAATGAATATGTATTTTATAATGAAGGACTTACATTACAGCACAATTGCGCCTGTCATTTCAGCTGCTGCAACTAATTACAACCGAAGTCAAAATGTTTCAGAATTCCATGAAAGTTATTAGTATGCTGTCTAATATGTGAGTTATAGCTGCATACAAACCAGAACATCGCATAGATCCATGATGTCTTTAACTTTTGATCTAAGTCTTGTTGGTAGATGTAGACTATCTAGTCGGTGTCTTTGTGATAATCGCAATCAATGGTTAGTGACTCTGTATAACATGTCTCAGAATTGGATGAATTGGTGTCGGTATATTCACTCTCTATCTCCGTTTATTGTATTCGTCTCTATCTTAAGTCCCATTATTCTTCTTCAAATACTGCTTTATTCCTCTCCGTTGTATTCTATTGTTGTGTTATTCTCGTAGATTTAATTTCGTTGTGATAATGTGGTATGGCAACTTGGACCTCTGAGCGCATGCATCAGATTCCACATTAAGAATGACTGATTGTCATCACGTAGTATTCTGTCAGAAAGCTAAACTTTTGTAACAGAGACACTGAGAGTGTAGTTTTGAAGTAGTCTTGTACATTTGTTACATGCCTGCAATTTTAGAGAAGAGCTATGCCTTTTTCTAAAATAATCTTAACTATAGTGTTTAAACCTGAAAGTTAGTTACATAATAAGAACCACTAACTTTTAGCTACTATGCATCAAGCTCGATACTCATGTTCATTCCAGTCAAGGCAACGATATAGTATGATTGGTCTTGATAAAAAACAGATCATTCCGGGCTACTGCTACATAATTTCATTCATTCTACTGTGTATTGCGAACAAGTTTGTCGAATAATCAATTTCGTAATTGAAACAATCAGTATAAACTATTTAGTTGCTTTTACATTATAAACTTATATTACCGAAAAATACATGTAAATAGTAGTAGTTTTTTGGGTGAATATAAAATATCTTCTGCTACAGTTCAGGATCTGTCGTTTAGTAGTTTTCCTTATGAGGGATTTAAAGGATACTAGTCATATTTGTCGTCGATTTGTATATCATCATTACAAATCCGTCGCAATGAATTGAATAAGTTGACTTACTTAATATCAAGCTTTTACACATAAAGCGTGACTCAAAACAGCATTTTTTTGTTTCTATGGCTAAGAAATTGGGAAGTAAGTCGTAAATCATCCATTGATTTGAACTGAATTTTGTACATGATTGTAGATTGTGGTTAGTGAATAATTAATAATAAAGAAACAAGGTAATTTAACTTTAAGGTTTATTATTAATTATGAAATGATTCCTATTTAGGCATTAAGAAAGAACAAGAGGAGCGAAGAGATTTCATTTCAATTAGTTTTTCATCATATCTCTACACTAATATATATATATATATATATATATATATATATATATATATATATATATATATATATATATATATATATATATATATATATATATATACAATTGGTTTAAAATCATAACTAAATAAATGTTAGTGTGTTACATAATAATTTTACAGGTTCAAAGGAGTTTGCAAAATAATTACAACTAATTAGCATGAGAACAGGAACTAATAACAGACTCGCTAAATTCGCCTTATCTGTATGTATATACCAATTCAACTGCTCCTGTGGAGCCAGTTACATACGGCACACTATTCGGTAAGTAAGTCATAAAATTTCAGAACATCATCTAGCCTGGTTAAGTTAAGGTCTACTACGGCAAGTAAATAGCTCTGTACTTGCACATTTGGTTGATACGGAACATCAAGTGTATGTCAAGTGAGCTTTTAAAATCAGCTGTTGAGTCCTACTCAATCCACTGTATGGTTTACACATACGTCTTATGCACATAAAGGTAGCCTTCGGTATCCATATTCTCAAACAGGACCTGTGTGTACATAAGAAATTTGTACAGTCTCTTCCCTAGTCTTAGCCATCATAATAGCCAATGCTTGAGTGGTTATCAAATTACTTATTACACTTAATTCTCTCATTATTATTATTATTATTGTTATTATTATTACTACTATTATTGTTATCATAATATACAATTCTTTTCATAAATTCAAAAATTTGTCACCTCTTAACTGCAACTTGACTCTTACGTAACTGTCTTGACGACCAGATTTCTAGTAATTATTTTGTCGGTTTCTTCTATATATATATATATATATATATATATATATATATATATATATATATATATATCAGCGTAGAACTATGATGACAAACTACCTGTAACGAAGTTTCTTCATTTCTCTTGTCCTTTCTTATTCCCTAAATGGGACTTTGTCATAATCAATAATAAACATTAAAGGTGGATTGCCTTGATTTCCTTACATTTCCAAGATGTGAAACAATACCTGTCATTTGGAGACTATGTAACTGTATAAGCCGATGATATTTATCCACTTAGATGCATAATGTATCAGTGCTTTGACTAGAAGCCCTTTGACTGCTATGATCAAATTAGAATAGAGATAACAGTTTGTTAATGTTTTATCAGCAACTTATTTATGTTTTCATTTTTATTTGATTTGAATCCTTTATCACAAAATTATTTGATCATCTGGGACGTTCTAGTGCTGTGACGAAATTATCTTACATCCTGATTTTTGATTGCTATCTAACAAAAAAATTTTCGGATAGAGAATAACGAATTCATTAATATTCACAGCATCTTACTAACTGTAGTTTAAATATGTCATCATCTAGTGATGCAAATGATTAAATGTGTGTTACATCACCTAAAGATCCTGGCTTTGATCTGTAGTTTCGTTCAGAGTATACACTCCCACTAAGGCGTCCAATTCTAAGACGAAGCAGCAATCTAATACTACCTGGTTGTCATTGATACTCAATCATGATCAGCCTCTAACGAATAAAAACAACCAATCAAAATTAATAACTAAAAAAAATAAATCACACTAGTGAAAAGAAATTTCCAGTACCATATCGGTGTATGATTTACACTCTCTATGTTAACATTATACAAAGTATAACATACTTTATATTTTTGATACCGCAACGAAATTTATTGTTAATAAGAGATAAATAACAGTAAAGTATTCGAGAGAACATGATAATGATGATGACAACTTTTTTAATGATCTATCAGTTTCTAGTTGACTATTAAACGTTCTCTTTGTTATATTGACCTACTTTTAGAATATACGTGCATGTTTTCTCTCTTCTTTGATTGACTTAAAGGAAACATGAAAGATTGACATATATATGTTTTTTTCCGAGCTGATGAGTGCTAAACTACAAACATGAACATTCAGTTTGGTCAATTAGGTAGTGTTACGTAGAGTGTGGATCGTAAACAGATAGACAAACCTGTGAACTTGACAAATGATTTAATATCGAGTCACCGTTAGTTTTACTGAATTTATAGTTTACCATGATTAGTATGTCAAGTAACTTCAGTCATGGTAGCTGACGATATTCACTAACGTGGATTAGTTCATTTTCTGAACTTTAATTAGCTACTATAGTTCATTGTACTAGCGAATAATGCTGTCAGTCAGTTAGTCACATACAACGTAGAACCTGGCACATATATCCATCTTTCCGAGTCTCTACATTCCACTAACACATGAAAATATATACTAAGGTAGCAATAACATCAGTAGTAGTAAAGGAAAGATTAGAAATTATGCATCCAGTAAGATTCAAGGAAATACCTGGTTGCACTAAAGTATGATCAGTGTCAAAATCACGTTCTCTCCAACCATGACTGATAGTGATATTGTTTGTTTGAGTTCACCATCCAATCAGTGCAGGAGGGTGCCTTGTGACTTTGTATTTTTCTTTATGCTGACAAGAAGTAAATAACTTCCTGATCACAGTTGCCGCAGACGGTAGCCATTATTTATTTACTAAGTTGGAACAACAAGCATATATATATAAAACTGTATTTAGCTCTTACTTAAGCTAACTACTTTAGGATTGAAATCACCTGCTGCGAGTACTACTTCCGAGTGCTTAGTTTAGTAAAGAAAGCTTCCTATAAGATTCATCCCCCACTTCATTAGGGATAAAGTCAGTGGAAGCTTAGACAGAAACGACGAAAGAGGAATGAAGTGTGCCCTTAGCCTCCCCACTTTATATAGAACTATTTAGTCAAATAAGACAAGCAACTGTCTACAGAGATTTACCCAACAAGCGTTTGTTCTACTCCAATACTATTTACTATACTGGCAAGACCACCTGATATTCCCATCGTGTCACCAAATATACGAAGACTATGTAGCGTCTCTTCTCTATACTGACTAAGAAAGGTCATGTAAATGATTAGGCTACTACCTTGCATGCGTATTTTTTGGACATTATACAATTGTAGTATGGAATTCTCTATTCATAGGTAGTGAGGCGTGCTGTCCTGTTTAGCATAGGATTTATACAATGAAAGCTCTAATATGATGACTGAAAAGTGATTTCAACAAACCCGACATAGTATTTTGTGAACTTGTTGTCATTTTCAACACTTGAGGAGAAAATCAAAGACAGACACTTGTAATATATAGTAACAATAGAAGAAATACTATGGAATAAAGGAGTCTGGTTGTGGTCATAGAGATCTCGTGTGCTGTTAGAGATATGAAGGTGGTAATTACTTCCCAGGTGTTTACATCAATGAAGATATATTCATCTTGGGGTACCTGAAAAAGATATTTTGTTATGAGCAGCCTTGATAGTCTGTGAAGTGACCTTGGAGGCTATTAGTGTGAAGGCAAGATATGAGATGAATGGAATAGGTGTAACACTAACCTTACTTCTAGAACGGACCACTAAGATTTGCTCCTATAGTCTATGGGATTTGACTACGTGAATGCTGACTAGTTGAATCTGAGCCAGTGCGACTAAGCTTGTTCAGAGGTAGAGAGTGAGAAAATAAAATACTAGCAATTAGAAGACAGTACCAAGTTGCTTATTATTATGAAGAAAGGCTTTTGCATAATACATTCTGGGTAAACTGAAATTAAGACTGGACTGGGAATGGGAAGGACTTCTAGAGAAAACTTGATAATGAGTTCAAGGTAAAATTAAGGTAACTCGGTAGGGAAAATAAATCTATGAAAATCCTACAACTAAAACAATACAGATTCCACAGTTATTAAATTATCATCAGATGCTGCTTAGGGGCAAAAGTCTTGATAATACAGAAAATTAAATTTAGCACCTGCGATTCCTTATTTTTTGTTCCTATCCACAGTGTTTAAGGGATGATTGCTTGAGTTCTGTCACTAACAGCTTTTTGTAAGTACTTTTTAATGTGTTATACTTCTATCGCTAGATACTGTGAGCTACAAAGTAAGGTAAGGTGAGTGTTTTCAGAGCCTACCATTTTAACCCCACTCTTCCTTTCTAGGAAGATAGTCAGTGGTGCTTCTCTCCTATTAGTCCTTAGACTTGATGGGTTTACTATTATGCAACCTGTTTGGCATGGTAGGATCTGAGGCAACAATTGTTCTAGCTACTATAACCCGATTATTTTTGTCACAATAGGTAAGCCCGACTGGCACATCAAGGAATCAACTGAAATCGGAAAAAATTCATTCCTGTGCCAACTAAATAATGATGAGTTGGAATAACAGGTGCTATTTCATATAATTTAAAGTATCCTGTATATCGATTGTAGCACCACGAATACAAAGAAATTTCATCATACTACTGACTTTAATCTTTTCTACATAAATCAGAGCTAAAATAATTGGATTCATTTCTAGGGCATATTGCTACTATTCTAAGTGAGCGTTGTCTAGTAAAGTTTCATCTAAAGTGTCTCATTGTTGTTCTTCCTACAAGTGTTCTTATGTGTGTACACAGAAACTGATAAACACAATCGACGGTAACATATGGTGAATATTTATTCACTAAAAAGCTAAGTAAGAAAGTTGCATTCATATTTAACCTCACTCCATGTGATAAGTTTTGCGTTATTGAAGTGTGAAGTTGACTGTAGCTGTATCAATTGGAAGTTAGAAGAATCATTTAGTAAACAAATTATCAATAACAGTTAACAAATGACATAAGCATAAAATTAAAACAATGCGGTATACAAAACAAATTGTGGATGAAGTACACTGATGAATACATTAAATAAATACTTCTTGAATTCACTATCATGATTCTGATTAACTCAACAGGATAATATTGTTATATAAAAAAAAATCATAAGATAGTTAGAATACACTTGAAGACGAATAGCGGTAACTTCCTGTTAATCATAAATTTATAATGAAGTATACTTAATTATCATATCTAGTTACAAATGATAATCAGGCTCATTAATTATAACAATTAACAATTTCATTTACAGTTATACTAATTACATTGTTTCTTATATATATATTCATCAACTTCCTTATTTGTACAATGTGTAGTCACACATAAGGAGAGTGTAATATAATATGAAATAACAGAAGAGGTGAACACCAAGTATATGAATTCATAAGCATTAACTTCTTAACCCTTCTAACTATTCAGAAATATTTTATTCTTGAATCCTGAACAGAAAACAAAAGGTGGAAAGGATAGGACTCATAGTTAGTTGATCTACAAATGTATTCATAGTATCATGTATACTCTCGGGAACCAAGAAATTTCTAGAAAAAAAAATGTTGAAATTGTTTAGTCAAATTATGACAATAAACTCTATTGTTTTCTAGAATCCTTGTTAAAGTTATTAAAATGGTTGATTGATCAACGTATTTCTGCAAATTTCACTACATTTAAAGGTATTTTCAAGTAATTTTGGAGAAACCATTGAAACATACAGACATTAGCACAGAAGTACATAAGAATTGCTGATAATGTGTTTTCAATATTATCTACAGAATGATTTGAGTCAGGGTACCATAAGAAGTAAATTAGAATTGAACACTTACGGCGAAATGAATTTCCCGTTTTAGTACTGTGGAATTTAAAACATTTAAAGTAAATAAATTTTCAAAGAAGGATATATACCTGATCAACCAGTAATTAATGTTTCCATTCAAACATAGATATAATGTGATAATGAAAAGTAGTAACAAATTACACTCAAGATAATATCAACGAAGACAAAATATTACTATCTATCTATCTATCTATCTATCTATCTATCTATCTATCTATCTATCTATCTATCTATCTATCTATCTATCTATCTATCTATCTATCTATCTATCTATCTATCTATCTATCTATCTATCTATCTATCTATCTATCTATCTATCTATCTATCTATCTATCTATCTATCTATCTATCTATCTATCTATCTATCTATCTATCTATCTATCTATCTATCTATCTATCTATCTATCTATCTATCTATCTATCTATCTATCTATCTATCTATCTATCTATCTATCTATCTATCTATCTATCTATCTATCTATCTATCTATCTATCTATCTATCTATCTATCTATCTATCTATCTATCTATCTATCTATCTATCTATCTATCTATCTATCTATCTATCTATCTATCTATCTATCTATCTGTCTATCTATCTATCTATCTATCTATCTATCTATCTATCCTTTTTCATTTTTGTGCTAAATCAATGAAAAACATTATCTGTGCAAGCCAGCCTATCTTTTAAATGTTGATATTCTACAGTACTTTAACTTATATTTTTGACTGTTATAAACTTTTTGTCGTCGTTTATTTCAAATTTTGTCATCTTAAACTATTTCAAAACCATGTTAAGGTATAATTGTGCATATTATTTATTCTTTTTATTGTTTATATTTTAACAAAAATATTCTACTTTTCAATAGGTTATTATTACACTTTTATATTTTCTGTCTGATTTACACGGTAATAAATTTTGAATTGACTATATTTTTCAATTGTCAATTTATAGTTAATATAGTTAATAAAACAACAATTTATAAGTAGTATCATTTTTATTTGTGTTATAAATAATCATATTCTCCTTAGTACATAGTAGTCTAGTGTAGACATGACTGTTTGTAATGTCTACAGTTTACAAGTCGTATAAAGTATAAAACTTGAATAAGTGAATACAATCATACCTAGTAAGCTATAGCTTAATGTCTCATTATCATAATTCAACAATTGAATAAAATTCATTAATAACATAGATAGTTTAATATAGTTTGTTACAGTGTATAATTTATGTTATGAACTAATAGTTGATGGTGAATTATTGAAAACTAGAACTGAACTTAAATGCAATATCATTCTATATCATGATGAATGTAAGAAAGTTTACTATAAATGATAATGAATAATGTTTACACTACATTTATAGTATCTCAAGTTAGTAATGTAAATCACTAAATTCTAGCCTAGAAGTTAAAAGTTTTAATAGTAACCAACTGTCAAGGTTGTCCTGGATTCGATCAGTTGATAAGGTTGTGGTTGTACACTATTGTTAAGGAGTTATGAATTACGAAGAGGCAGTGTCCAATGCTTCTAATGTTTTTTTTTAATTAGATTCTTATCTACAGTCAGTCTTTCATGTAAATTACGTAGTTAATGAACTTAAAAAAATAATTATGTGAAATAATCCAGGTTAAACTAAAGACTTAGTAACAAACATAGTCTCATCCTAGTGTACGATTAATGTACTATGATTCTGAATAGTGCTTAACTAAGATCAGTTGGTGATGAGTGGAAACAAAAACAATTAAATACTAAGATCAGCAGAACCATCCCAACCTATGAAAGAGGATTACTGATTATATACTAATGAAAATAATGATGAGTTTTTCATTAATAATTGTTGTGTTCTTACTTGTGTCACTAACTTCGTCACTATATTAATCACATAGTTGGTAAGTTTAACATATCTAAATCATGACTCTTATAGGTCAGATGAATGATCATAAACACCTTTATTATTGAAAATCATAAGTCACATGTGTGTACAAATGAAATACATAATCATAATGCATTACAATATCTGAATCCTCATAAGTATATCCTTAGAGCAGTTTGGTTGCTAAATTCACCAACATATTCACGATTAATTGATTGGGGGGGGGGAAACGTAGTTTGATGGTCATGATGTTCAACTTCAAAGTGTTAAGTTACAGATTTTAATTCCACCTAGTAGAATCACTACTTCATATATGTATAGTATAAGTCAAGGCTGAAAATATAAATTCTGTAATTGTCAAGTTATATCAACACATTAACTGAGTTTAATTTATAAACAGTCAAACAGAGTTCATTTTCATAGCAGTACAAAATAGTATATATACATTACATTATTTATAGAATATTTTGAATTCAATTGGTATTTCGTTGCATTCACTATCGTCAGCTACATACATACTACTGATTTTACATAAATCAAAATATTAATAAATGGAATGGACAATACTTCTATTTTCTTAGGTTTGTTCAATTAACTATGAACGTGGCCTAATTAAGTCATTCTGCCGTGCAGCTAGACTACTATGGACTACTGATAAACTTGAAGATGAAATTGTAATTATAAAAGAATATCTTCGACAAAACGGAAACTCAGAAACATTTTTGGAGAAACAAATTAACACTTGTAATCAAAAATTGGAAACTGAAAAACCTGAAAAGAAAAGGGTATTGATTCAATTAGTGTTTAAAGGAGACCAAATAACCAAACAATTCAATTAAAAATTTACAACGATTGTCAAACAATCACTCTCTGCTGCCAAACTACTGACGCTATGCACAACACGGTGTTTAATAAATCAAACAAAAGTCGGCAAACTTTACACGACGCATTAAACAAATCCCGAGGAACTTATATTTGAAAGGAGCAAACACTTTTCGAAGCAAACATTTTTTCAATCACATGCCATTTGACAGGCATGGGACATGAGGTCAGTAAAACAAATGCTTTTAAAATGATTAATAATCAACATAAATCTACTCCATTAAGATTTGCTGAGGCCATTGCAATTGGCAGATCAAAATCAGAACTTTATATTCAAAATGAATCAGTAGTTATTCTTCAATTACCCTGGTAACCCTAGATTGACGACCTAGTTCCCTTTCCCAACTATTGGTAACAAGAATTCGGTGAGTTATAATCTTACTTTTATATCATAATCCTTCTTTTCATATATTCATCACAATAACGCATCCATAATTACATAATCGAACCCTTACAGCTATCCACTAGATCCCTCCACCTTACGTCATCTATTGAATTATTTGTCGTACCTGTTTTCATATTATGTAATTAAACTCTAAAATATTCATCTAATTTAATTATAAATACACTAAATCCAACTTCTTACATCATCTAAGCAATCTAACGTTATTTGTCAATTTTGATATCACGAATTGATCTGAATCAGACAAGCATTGGTCACCTGGAAGCACTGAACAGCTGTTTCGTCCCAGTATGGGACTCCTCATCAGTGTGCATCCATGACGCCATCGGGGATCGAATCCAAGACCCACTGGCTCCATGGCAAACGCTTTATCACTGGACCACCAAATTGGATCCTAACGGTTGATATTTCCAATTCAGACAATTAACTATCTCCACAAACCTCACTAATTGTAACTAATATTATTTGTTAAATATGTTAATTAACCTAATCAACATGTGTATTAATAATTTGGGTTATTTAAAATTAATAAAATCAGACGAAAGCAACAAAATACCTATTTGAATTCAAAGTATTCTGCACATAATATCATTCTTGCATTATTCTAATTTTTGAAAGGAACAAATTGTATAATACATCAATGGTGTTATTGTAATTCAAATCAGAATTTATTCAGTTTATTTTCAACTTCATGAGCTAATACATTTTAGTAGTGCTTATATTTACAAATTGATATTATGTTAGGCGGTGGGTAACAACAATGTATAAGATGTTCATTTTTTTTTTTTTTCAATATTTAATACTCGTTCAAATAGAGTTCACATCAGAAATAGTATCCAATGCTTTACATTAGAATGATTATATGAATTAGACAATAATAATTTATCATTTAAGGTAGAGAGTAATAAATTTAAGTTTTAGCATTTAAATAAGATTATTCAATTAATAAGTCATAAACAAAATGAAACATTAGGATTAACTTGTATATTCCCATTGATTTGTTATAGACTAAAGCTGGTCAGTCATTGTTGCTATATGTTAATCCTGAGCAGATTGCCTCGATATAGCGAATTTTTCACAAGTATTATATAAGTTGGGTTGTGACTGGCAAGTGGAATCCAAGTTTATCTTAATACTAATGTGCCCGTTGCACAAGTATGATTGTCTGGACTCAGTAGTCTAGTGGTGAACGCGATGGCGTTCGACACGAAACGGACTGAGTTCGAATCCCAGTGTGAACATCAACATTGGGATGCAGCTGCATCCAGATGATGAGTTCCAAATAGGCCGAAACTTGCGGCCTGGATTTCACTTGCCAGTCACAATCCAACTTATATAAAATGAAACATTGTTAAAAGACAAGTAATAATGAAACTACTCCATTTGATCCAACATTTTCTGAAAATTTTAAAGACGATGAATATTGTTTTGAATTGAGATGGTTTATGGAGATTAATACTAAGTTTAGTTGATGTTGCTAGGGTATTATTGGAAACTAGCGAGTACTGGACAATTGTTTTGTCTTAGTATTGAACTCTTCAGCATACTGTTTTCATTATCTTGATTTAGACAATGTATTAATCGATCATTAATTTTGACTCATTCACTGTTAATGAGTAGGAAATGTTTGATCAGTTAGTAGGTCAATGTTTAAGTATTCAAGTGCAAGACATAACATTCTTAGTTTCACTAATGTAACAGACTGATTGTGTTTAGATAACACTGGAAATCTATTTTGTCATATTATGAAACTCCTCAGTTGTATGTATATATGACTTAATCATAGGTTGAATTTCTACTCTTCAAGATGTAGTAGTTGGCAGATAATTACAACCAATGGTGTAAGATATAACTTTCTATAATCTTCATATAGCTCCTTAACAACTAGTAACTACAATTCAAAATATCAGCTACAAATTGTTAAAGTATATATTGCTTAATCTAAATAGTCAGAAAATATCATGTTAAATACTGATATATCTAACATATAAAGAAGATTAATTATCTTCAAGATCTTTTGTTCGCTAGACTATTTCAGTTATTTTTGTTGTGCTTAGACTGAACCTTTTATTTCTATTATTAATAAGTCTTTATTACCCTATCCTCCTGTTCGACCTATTAACTGTTAATATACCATTTACCACTAATGAACTATAATTAATTAATTGTGTATGTATTACCTCAGTTCACTGTCATTGTCACCCATATTTTGCATTGCGATTATTTTCTAATTGTTTGACTGTGTGGTGTTATATATATATATATATATATATATTATATATATATATATATATATATATATATATATATATATATATGTTAGCGGCCTGTTTGAAATCTTGGGCTACCACTTTTTACCAAATATCTCAACAAGTTACTTTTCGTCTTTTGTTTTGTTTTATTTACTCGATCGTGTCTCAAAATCGGATTGTGTACTGATGCACCTTTAGAAAAAGTCTACGACCTATCGTGAGTAATCCACTTACATATAAGCGTAGACATCATGGTGGCTAGTAACATTAGTTACTAAGTGAACTTGAGAATATGTACATAGGAAGCTGGATAATCAACTGGCTGTATCTCTATTTCTCCGTAAGAGAACAATATACTGTGTAGAAATAATAGTGCTACACTTATCCATTAACGAATGTTGGTGTACCTCAAGGTGCTGTTCTTTCCACTGTTTTCTTCACATTTTTCTTGAATGACTTGCCCTCTTCTATGAAAAATACCTCTGTTAAGTACGCAGATGATCTTACAATTTGTATGCCTGTTTCATCCTTAAATTGTTGTGAAATAAACTGTTTCTTGGCAAATGTTCAACAATGATCTAGTCGAATGATCTTCAACTTAATCCCTTCAAATGTCACATAGACAATTTCAGTCTGACATAAAGAAAACCTAAATGCTCTTGTGAATTAACATGATGTTTGTAAATTTGGAGATTCTATAATCCAGGTTGTGTCAAATGTTACTTATCTTGGTATATATATATATATATAGTAGTACTGAACGTAGTACTGAACATTCATTAGGGTAAACATCAGAACATCCAGTAGACAGTCGCATTTATCATTGATTATTGTAATTAACTTATACAAAGTCTTCGCATACTTAGTCAGTTGTTACTCGTGATTGGGTCAGATCATTCCATCATATTATATACAACAAGAATGTATAAATTTTATTAATACATTTTTTCATTGTAATGTATTAATATAAAATGAAATTTTTTTCACTTTATAAACTTGACAAATTATAAGGACAATAAATAATTTAAACACATAACATGTTCAATGCACAATTAAGGTTAAATTATATTAATTAACATCAATTGATGAGTTGCCAACATACTACTAACTAAATTTATGTATTGAAGTTGGATTGTGGCTGGCAAGCGGAATCCAGGATGCGCGTTTCGTCCTATTTGGGACTCATCGGCTGGATGTACCTGCATCCCAATGATTGATGTTCACACTGGGAAAATACAAACTTATCCTGATTATCTACTAACTAAATGCTTGTATATTCTAAACAAAAAATTCCAACTATTTAGATATGTTAAAAGTGTTCAACCAACCAACCAATCAATCAATCAATCAATCAATGCCTGTTACCCCAAGTGGACCATAGACCGCCCACCAGCATTCTCCAACCAACTCTGTCCTGGGCTTTCCGTTCTAGCTCTTCCCAAGTGCTGTTCATTCTCTTCATGTCTGTTTCCAATTCCCGACGCAATGTGTTCTTGGGTCTTCCTCTGTTTCTTTGGCCTTTAGGATTCCAAGTCAGTGCTTGTCTTGTGACACAGTTTGATGGTTTCCTCAATGTGTGTCCAATCCATCTCCAGCGTCTTTTCCTAATTTCTTCCTCAACTGGAAGTTGATGAGTTCTCTGCCACAACAGGTTGTTGTTGATGGTATCTGGCCAACGAATCCGAAGAATCCTACGCAGACAGTTGTTTATAAATACTTGTATCTTCTGTAGGATACTTTTCGTAGTTCTCCAAGTTTCAGCTCCATACAACAGGACTGTCTTCACATTTGTGTTGAAAATTTTGACTTTTATGTTGACTGACAGTTGGTTTGAGTTCCAGATGTTTTTCAGTTGTAGAAATGCTGCCCTTGCCTTACCAAACCGCGCCTTCACATCCGAATCAGACCCTCCTTGTTTGTCGATGATGCTGCCCAAATATGTAAAGGTTTCAACGTCTTCCAGAATTTCTCCATCAAGTGTAATTGGGTTAGTGTTTGCTGTTTTGTATCGTAGGATCTTGCTTTTCCCTTTATGTATGTTGAGGCCTACTGCTGCTGAGGCTGCTGATATATTGTTTGTCTTCTTCTGCATTTGATGATGTGTGTGAGAAAGAAGAGCTAGGTCATCTGCAAAGTCCAAGTCATCTAGTTTCGTCGATGTTGTCCATTGTATTCCGAGAGTGTCCTAAGATGTTGCAATCTTCATGATCCAGTCGATGACCAGTAGGAAGAGGAAGGGCGAGAGTAAGCAGCCTTGTCTGACACCGGTCTTCACTTCGAATGAATCTGTGAGCTGACCTCCATGCACGATTTTACAATGTAGTCCGTCGTAAGAATTTCGTATGATGTTGACTATCTTCTCGGGTACGCCATAATGTCGTAGAAGGCTCCATAATATTCTCCTATCCACGCTGTCGAATGCTTTTTCATAGTCGATGAAGTTGATGTAAAGTGGTGAATTCCATTAAATTGCTTGTTCAACAATGAACCGTAGAGTAGCGATTTGATCGGTACATGATCGATCTTTACGGAATCCGGCCTGTTGATCTCGGAGTTGGCCGTCGACTGGGTCCTTTAATCTGTTCAATAACACTCTGTTGAAGACCTATCCTGGTACTGAAAGTAGAGTAATGCCTCTGTAGTTCTCACAATTGTTGAGATCGCCTTTCTTTGGTATCTTGATGAGGTACCCTTCTTTCCAGTCTGCTGGAACTTGTTCTTCCTCCCAAATCTTCCTGAAGAAAATGTGGAGTATCTTTGAAGTTGCTTCTATATCTGTCTTCAGTGCCTCCGCCGGTATGTTGTCTGGTCCTGCTGACTTGCTACTCTTGATCTGTCTGATGGCCATTTTGATTTCTTCAACTGTTGGTGGGTCCGTGCTTATAGGGAGATCTGTGACTGCTGCTTTGATGACTGGTGGGCTCAGTGGGGCTGGTCTATTCAAGAGTTCTTGGAAGTGTTCTACTCACCTGTTCCGTTGTTCATGCACTTCAGTGATTGGTTTGCCAGTTTTGTTCTTGATTGGCCGTTTTGGCTAATTGAATTTCCCAGCTAACTTCTTCGTTGTATCGTATAAGAGCTTCATGTTTCCTTCTCTTGCAGCTTTTTCAGCTGTCACTGCTAGGTCGTCAACAAATTTCCGTTTATCTGACCCGATGCTTCTCTTTACTTGCTTGTTGACTTCGGTGTATTCGGCCTGTGCCTTGGATTTCTCTGCTCTTGTCCGGCTGCTATTGATCGCTATCTTTCTGTTCCTTCTTTGCCGAATCTTCTCTAAAGTACCAACAGAAATCTATTCTTTTTGGTGTTGTTTCTTGAGACCCAAAACCTCCTGACATGCTGAAGTTATTGTTTCCTTAATCTCTTTCCAGTTGTCTTCCATATTAGTTCCACCTTCTTCTAGTAGATAATGAAATGCCTGGAACTTGTTGCCGAGAATTATTTTGAATTCGTTGCGTTTGTTAGTATCCCGGAGAAGGGCTGTATTAAACTTGTGTAATACTGCTGCTCCAGTTGTCCAGTGCTTCCTCAGCTTCAGTTTCATTTTGGTCACCACCAAATGGTGATCTGAAGCTATGTCGGCTCCTCTCCTTGCTCTTACGTCTTCCATGGTCCTTCTAAACTTCTTATTGATGCAGATGTAATCGATTTGGTTCGCCGTAATGTGGTCCGGTGAAACCCATGTAGTTTTGTGTATACGTTTGTGGGAGAATATGGTGTCACCTATAATCATTTTGTTGAAGGCACATAAGTTCACAAACCTCTCACCGTTATCATTCCTTTCTCCCAGTCCATGTTGTCCCATGATGTCTTCATACCTGGTGTTATCCACTCCGACCTTGGCGTTGAAGTCGCCCATTAGAATGGTCAGGTTCTTTGGCTGAACATTTCTCGATGATTGACTGCAGCCTCGCATAGAACTGGTCTTTGTCGTCTTCGTGGCTGTCATTGATGGGTGCGTAGCACTGGATGACATTCATTGTAATCCCTTCCTTCTTCGTCTTGAAGGATGCTGTGATGATCCTAGGTCCATGAGGCTCCCATCCTATAAGAGCCTTCCATGCATCTTGGGATATTATCAATGCTACTCCTTGTGTGTGTGGGGCGTTTTCTTCTTCGTGGCCGGAGTATAAAAGCACATTTCCCGAGGATAACCGTTGCTGTCCAGCTTGCACCCAATGCGTTTCGCTTATTCCAAGTATCTTCAGGTTGTATCTTTTCATTACTTCAACTATTTGCATGGTCCTCCCTGTTTCCCACAGCGTGCGGACATTCCACGTACCTATATTAATTGTTGCTCTGGTTGTCAGAAGAGACATCGGCCTCGTAGCTTCCGAAGAAACTCGGCTTTCACCATGAGGCGTCATAACACACCTTCCAACTCCCAGAGCAGAGTAATAATGGTTATAAAGATTTTTACTGGTTAGCGTTTTTTTAGCACGTTTGTTGTTTTACGGGATGGGGTTGCTAGCCCCATGCCCAACCCTCCTCCTTTATCGGGGCTTGGGACCGGCAGCAACCCTAGGGGCTACAGGCGGAGTTTAAAAGTGTTATGTATGATTTAATATTGAAGATGATTAAGGTTATTCGGAATGTTTTCAATAGTTAATTAGTGTATTCAATTAAGTATATACGATCATTTTATCAGTCAGTAGAGAATATTAGATTGAGTAATTTACGTTCTAAACTTTTAACACTTTAATTAATTACTACTACTATCAGTAGATTTCAAATAAACTATGATTATGCGTAAGACAAGTGCTTAGTTTCAGCATTACTATATTGTCAAACTGATGGCAAAGCCAAGTGAGTCTAATATTTACTGATATGTTTATAGTAAATATTGAGAAGATCAAATTTGAAGAAGTGATTGATGACAGTTTTTTTGTATGGAATAATTGATAACATGGAACCGATTTCCTGTAACATTTCTACATATCGCATAAGAATATAAAGTCTACAATGGGACAAGAAATAGATGTTAAGTTGTAATACAATTAAAGAAAAATTTGACTACTATGTGAACATATGAAATAGAGTTTAACGGGATTTAATAGCATTTGCTTAACCAATTACAGAAAAGCAGTGGTTCGGATACTCTTTTGATATAACAGAAAGTACATGTACTGACAAAAAACATGGCGAAGAACTAATGAATGTTAAATAATGACTATGAAACAATGTGTATTTGAAAGGATTCAATGAGAAACACAAGAAAAGAAACTAATGTAAACAAAATACTTATTTTCATTCAGCTTCAATTTAAAGATGTAATTTCAATGAAAGTCAGTCCTTTAATAGATTCAAAGTTGAATAAATGCACTATTCATGTTACTACCTATTATATTTACAAAATTACACGTATCTGCCAATACAATTAAATTGATAGAGTAGAATAAAGGGCCTGCACTTAATTTTAAAAGTATGTTCCTTAAAGTGTTCAATTAAAAAGATGAAACATATCTAGTTTTTGTAGAACGTTTATTAAAACTGTGAAATCTTTAAAATTTATTAAAAGAAGAAAACTATCAACGTCTAATCATTATCTAGTTTTTAATCGTAATCATCATACTTATTAGATCTGTTTAACAAACTTAAACATCACGATTTAGATATCCTAACTCCCAGTATCCAAAACATAGGTTTATTACATACCAAATTAAGTTCTAATGATAAATACTCATATGATTACAAAGCAAAATTCATGAGGTGTCTAAAAGTCTATGATGCGACCAACTCTTAATAAAGGGAAAATTTTATATTATAAAACAGTAAGAAGGTATGTCAAAAGTTACAATGACTTCTTGAGATTATAAAAATGTAGACGAACGTAAACGGAGAGAATGTACGCAAACAATTATTAAATTCTAGTCAAGAGTCACAGGATATTATAAACTTATTATATGACTAGAATGTATTTGGATCTCTCAATTGATTTGTCATAGACTGAAACTGGTTAGTTTCTGTTGTTATATGTGCATCCTCAGCGGATTGCCTCGACAGATCACAAGTATAGTTTAAGTCGGATTGTGACTGGCAAGTGGAATCCAGATGGCGCGTCCCGTCCTATATGGGACTGATTAACTAAGTGTACTTGAATCCCGGTGTTGTTGTTCATACTACGACTCGAGCCCAGTTCGTTCCGTACCAAGCGCCACCAGAGTCACCACATTGCTACTGCGTCCACATACACACTTTTACAGAAGGTACGTATATATAATTCGAATACTTGTATACTACTGCTATGTCGAAGCAATCCGCTCAATATGCACATAAAGCAACAGAAGCTGACCATTTTCAGTCCATAACAAATCAACTGAAAGATCCAAATACGTTTGAATTATAAGTATACACGCTTTCTGTTCCACCCTAAAGCAGATGATGAGTCACAAATAGAACAAAATGAGCTTCCTGCATCCTACTTGTCAGTAAACGATCAGATTATGATAAAACAAGTCAAACACTAAAGAACAATCCTATTGTAGTTAAGGATGTTTCTGTCGACATTAAGTTATAACGGAACTGTTACATAACATAAACTCCTATTTATTAATTAGTATAAGTAAACACCATAATGAATCTAAGTGTTTGTCAGTGAGATTTTAATTTGTTAAGAACTATAATGTCAGTTTCTCAAATAAATAATTTACCTCAAATTACTCATTTCTAGATAATTATCTAGTTTACGTATTTGAATTTGTCACAAGTTGATGTCTGTTGGGTACCACTGAGAATAAGATAGCAAATACAGGAGAAATAGGCTACTTTAGGGAATCAAACAGGATTTAACAATACGTTTTAAATGGGGTTTTGTGTACAAAATAAAATGGCATTAAATCTTTTCTTATTACGACAATGTTTCACTTACGTTATGGAATTTTCTATTTAAAATCTTTCTCATGCTTTGATTACATCATTCTAATTTAATATTTCTAATAACTGACTAATTTCATTTGGGTGTGTTACTTAACTTCTTACTATCTTAAGCTAAATCATTACACAGTTGATTATTTCTTAAACTGTATAATCTTTTATTACCAATTCAGTCTTCATCACTTACACACAATACTCATATGTATCACATCTTCGATCACATTAACCTTACTTGAATCGTTATTGAATCAAGATTAAACGTACTGATCAGTGGCTAGTTCTACTTATATAAGTAGTATGTTAATCACGATAACCTAGACAAATAAAATGAATTAATATTATTCTACTCAATTCTTTATTATTGCTCTGCTCTAATTATAAATTTTATTTCAAGTCACAACTTTGATTATACTGTATCCTTCATACAGTATGTTGGGTTGTAGTATGTGAATGACAGACAGTTCTCAATCAGTCCGATGTTTGTAAACACAATCTCAACTGAAAGATAAGTTGTGGTTCAGTGATGTCAGTATGAATCTAGATGTGCATGTGGAAAAGCGAGTACTGGGTGTTCTTCTCGACAATTTGACCAACAAATTAACAAGAATCTTCGTTCATGATTTAGAAAAGTCCAAGCACAATCAATAGGAAGCCTCATTTTCCTACCATTACTGATATCAAACACGTGATAGATAGAACTAAGGTATTTGGTGTGATGTATCCTAAACTATCAAGTCATTTCGATCTCATCTCCTAATTATAATGAAAGTCATAGGATAAGAACTAACGACTGTGATCTGCATGTTCTAAAGCACTGTATTACATACCTACGCCTTCAATAGTGACATATGGCTAAACTATACAACTCATTAAATTATTTACACTGTTATTTATAGTTTACTGGTTATTTACACACATTGCATGACGTAATTTCAATGATTGCTGTTATTTCGTCACAGATTAATCTCGATTTGATATATTTGAAAAAGACTGGACAGATATTTCGTTTTAGCGTGGGACTCCTCAATAGTAAGCACCCTCTACTCCATGAAATAATTGAATGTAGGATTTTTGGGTTTCACAGCAAATAATTAATGGTCAGCATAAGTGGGCTATTATTAATATCATTTCAATCACATTGTGATGTAAAGGAAGAAACAATCATCGCGATTGGTATCAACTATCCTACTCCTGATAAGTCTAAACCCAGAAATTAATGTTTAGACTCATTTGATTACAGTATATTAAATAAGTCAACTATTTAATTAGAAAAAAACTTTCAAAATATTATTTAAACGAATGTAGAAGCAGAAGATTTATTTCATAGGGAGAACGTATGGCAAATTAATTTAACTTCAACATTAAAAAAACGATTTTATCCTCCAAACTACTTTTTCCAACCACAGTACTAGATATCTGTGGGGAAAAACCTATTTTATAAAGAATTTTACATCAGAACTATTCAGTAAGTAATCGAACAAAGATATTCAATTTTCTAATGAATGAAATCCCAATTAAAATGTGAAGTATATTTTGCACTACTTTTAAATTGTGAGTAGTCATCGTCGTTAATGAAAAAAGTAATTAGCCACGCCCCTCCCCGGGTGGAGGTATGGTTCAATGTCGCGTTCTAGGTTAGTACTTGACACTTTTGTCAGTATGTATATTTTACACTACGTTATATATCACGCCCACTTGTCTAAACTGTTTAAAATTTTACCTGAGGTAATTACATACTAGATAAAGACGAACTAGAGGTTAGGCTAATGTAAGATTGAAGACACATTGTTACCAAGTATCCAATTACAATACATTTATGATTAATGTTTAGACTCATTTGATTACAGTATATTAAATAAGTCAACTATTTAATTAGAAAAAAACTTTCAAAATATTATTTAAACGAATGTAGAAGCAGAAGATTTATTTCATAGGGAGAACGTATGGCAAATTAATTTAACTTCAACATTAAAAAAACGATTTTATCCTCCAAACTACTTTTTCCAACCACAGTACTAGATATCTGTGGGGAAAAACCTATTTTATAAAGAATTTTACATCAGAACTATTCAGTAAGTAATCGAACAAAGATATTCAATTTTCTAATGAATGAAATCCCAATTAAAATGTGAAGTATATTTTGCACTACTTTTAAATTGTGAGTAGTCATCGTCGTTAATGAAAAAAGTAATTAGCCACGCCCCTCCCCGGGTGGAGGTATGGTTCAATGTCGCGTTCTAGGTTAGTACTTGACACTTTTGTCAGTATGTATATTTTACACTACGTTATATATCACGCCCACTTGTCTAAACTGTTTAAAATTTTACCTGAGGTAATTACATACTAGATAAAGACGAACTAGAGGTTAGGCTAATGTAAGATTGAAGACACATTGTTACCAAGTATCCAATTACAATACATTTATGATTAATGTTTTTAGGGTTAATTTATTCTTATCTTCTAGACAACATAAGCAGTTCGGCAAATTGATATAAATACTCTTATTAATATTAGACTACTTATTTTGTGGATTCTCATCAGCAGCTTATAATTGCCTTTATATTGAATAACAGGTAACATAATATTATTAATTAGTAAATATTGATGGGTGGAAAAGTGAAGTGACGAAGATCATCAGTAGTACATTAATGTATATGCTTGTGTAAGGTCACGTGAAGATACATATGAAAAGGGAAAAAACGGTTATACGGTGAATGATCTAGAATTAGAAAACTAACAAGACATTATAGGAATGACAAAATGTTATACTGAGACGACTGTGAAAAACTTCCAAATTTAACCACTGAGAGGCGTCAAGATGGCAAATCACATACGGTTGCGGAAAACAACACTGGGAAAAATGTGTGAAAAACGCAGGGTATTGTATTACTTTGGTCTATTTTACTTTATTTTTTACCTTACCTTGGACTATGTTATACTTAGTCTTACAGCACTGCTGAACTTAAATTCAGGAGTACGATTAGAATCGGAAGCTGAAAACAACATTTACAGCATGTATTGATGTTAGTAACAGGATTCAGAAATTCTAGTTGAAACTAGGATTTAGAGTTGAGCAAAATGTAATGTAATTACGAATTTATATTTATCAGGATAAGATTTAATGTTACGTTTAAGGTTATAACCCGACTGACACAGTAAATAGTATTTACGATTAACTGTTTTGTTATTCGGTAATAGGTTTTTGCATCTCTAATTTAATAAAGCTCATTATTATTATGGCTTCTCAATAGAAACCTTGAATTAAACGAGATTTATAGTGAGAATCACATGGGGATATACTTTATCTTTGGAAGCACTATGGTGTACGTCCATTTGTGAATAAATCATTGTATTCTGACAATGATTCTTGTGAGAGAGACAGGTTGCAATGAGTTTACATATCGTATTATTTGGAATGTGGACTGACAGCCTTTCAGTAATATAAAGGTTTCTTTGTTGTCTTTTGAGTGGTTTGACGGAGCCAAAACTACTACAAAACTATGATCTATTTATTTACTATCAAACTATTTATATCCCTTGTTATACAGTTGGTCTTTTCTCCGATAAATACTGTCTTTTTATTGGCCAAAAGTGATTAATGAATCGGAACAATAATTGGTCCCTTCGTAAATTGAGAGCGGACATTTCAAGTATCACGTACGCTCGTTCCTATACTGGATTATAAACGAACGTTTTTGTCGTCAGAATTGTTAAGATCAAGAAGTAACAAAGAAGTTAATACATAAACAAATGAAAATATCAAAAACAATCAACAATAATATGCATACTTTAACAATGAGATAGAAATTACACGATGCATAATGAAACCTTTATGAAAGTCACTCAACGATAAATAAAGAAAAAATACAGTCAACAACGACGACGACGACAACAGCAACAACATAGAACTAAACGAGTTCGGATAAAGTTGAGAAACAATATAGACGCTACAGTGAATCCAATCCAACTAATTAATTCTACACTAATCCACTGTATGATCATTGAATCGTAATTGCAATATTAAGGTAGCTAAAATTAAGTAGAACAAAGTATTATAAAGTATAATTAAAAATATTGCTATAATATTAAATAAAGTATCATCAGTTGAAGAATTAGTGGGAATCGGTTGAAGTATTAGACAACTGTTTCCCAAGGTATCTACGATACTTAGAACGAATAGGTCTTTAGGAGGTTGACAAACTTTCAACCCACTGATATATCGACCAGTAGAGCTGTGACTGGGGGTTTGCTTATCCAACATATTGTTGAAATGCATTGAGTTGAGAGCTTCTAACTTCTGAGTATGTTTAAATTACTTAACAATATAACAGGCAACTATAGCTCATAACTGATGAAAGAAAGCGAAGATAGACGAGTAAAATATTACATTTAAGCGACCAGAGCATTGTGACCAACATATTCCCACCAATTCTCTTTATATATGTGTGGTTTTCCACTAGCGTATATGACTGCTAACATTTGTATTAAGATAATATGATTGTTTTAATACTGGTGATTGATGGTTTTGCTTATTCTGCATATATCAAGGTGATTTAAACATAATGAGAATTCACTTGAACTAGAACTTCAACAATCTCAACTTAATATATTTGAAAAGCTTAACAATACGTCGGCTAGCCAACGAAAGAGAAAATCCAATCTCCACAAAATTACTTTGATTAGACTATAATAGTCAGCTCGCTGATGACCTACTTTAACACTCTCGAAGTTGTAAATAGTCGCGACTAGTGGGGTTCAGACAAGCCGGTAGTGAGATTGTCATCACCAATAGCGTTAGATGATAGTTGTGCTATACCACAATTTGGTTAAAATTGAAGTTCTGTTATTTTACGCCTACTCAACTGTTCTAATAGTCAAGCGTTTGTTACAAAATTGAATGTTCTGGAATCGATACGTGGTTGGGTTTTGAGTGTACACTGTCAAGAGGCTGAAGTGAAATCAGAAAATGAATCCTCGTAGTAACCAGTGACTAAAAAAAGTCTATACATGCCAGTTCATTTGTCAAAATCCTGGTATTTCTATAAAAAAACAGCTTTTGAAACAAAGGTTTTTCAACTCTGTTAGGTCAACACTCCATATTTACCAAACTGACTTAAGCATTAAGCGGGTGTTTGCGGCATCGATTCGTTGGAAACATCCCACTACTATATGAAAGCCATAAATAAGGCTACTATGAAGAAATCTGTAAATGGGTGATGATATGAGTGCCTTAGAGGAGGAAGAGTGGTCCATGTGTACATATATATCAGCTCAAATTATCACAACAAAATAACACATAGAAATAAAACATTCGAAATGATTGACAATGTAATAGCGCAATAGTAGTAGTAGTAGTGGTAAGGAAAACTAATTAACAACACAGAATGTAATTTGAAAAGAATGAAATCGCAGGATGATACACAAAATAATCTTTTAAGTGAAAGAAAAAAGAGGAGATAGAATCAATACATCAGTGTCATATCATCCAAAGTCTCTAGCCACTGATCTCGGTTATTAAAGGGCCTCAACTAGGTAGTTTGTGCCTACCAATACGGGTTAAATCAATAATCAGTATCTTCGTAAACTGATACCAAGTTTTGATTTAGCCGCCTCTTGTTTTATTCAGTTGTGTTTCTACAATAACCACAATGTCCCGACCATTTGAGTTAATAAAGATTTTCAACCACACAAACTGAATTGCCAATTGTAAAAAAAAATCTGTACCTATACTACTACTTGCTTAGTTGTTCCAGGATAAGCGAATGATGCCTTCTACATCCATTGCCCATGTTTCACGGTCATAGGTTAATATAGAGCGAACTGCTGAGAAGTATATGCATCATTTAGTTAGTAAACAAGCATCTGACTTAAACCAAAATGCTATAAGTTGGCGTATGTCAAGCGACCTTACAGAATCCATGCAGAAATTTTGTCAGACATCAATTAACTAGAACTGATAAGACTTTCAGGTGGCCAACACACTCAAAATCTTCATTCCTTAAGATCAATCCTTACATATACACCATGCATCGTGATTGTGTATACCCAATACGTGTCCTAAACACCAAATTTGATGAGGATTCACAACCTCATCACCCGATTTAACATCACTGCCTGATACTTAGCGTCTAACTTCACAATTTCTTAATCAGTGACCCTTAATATTTACGAGTAGTGCTACGAGGACATGTATGACGAAATACTAGCAACCTACGAATATCCTCTAACTTAAAGGATATATCATCAGAGTAGGTCAGTACAATGTATATAAAGAACTTATGACAAAAAAGTTACCACTAACTTACCTGACTAAAAGATTCTCTATAATTTAGTTGACGATGAGCTATCCGATATAATATCTTCAACAAGAGCTGATGAATCAAGATAAGTGATAGGAATATTTTTAATAGGTAAATGCAATTCGTTTTCTTTGGTTGAATGATCTGTAATATCTAAATTAGTAGTAGTAGTAGTGGTGGTAGAAAGTATGCCCTGACAATAAACTACGGCATCGTGTATACTCATAAATGAATTTTTCTGAAACTGTGATAATGTTAAACTACCACTTGTTAATACTGATTGTATTTGTGGATCACATACGGTAAAAAGAATACGAATATCTAATTCGGAATAACTTCTGACTAACTAAATGTGGTAAGAAAAGGGAAGAAAGAAGCAGAAGAGTAAAATTAAGTAATAAACCAAGAAAAAAACATTCAACCTATACAACACAGAGCTAACACGAACTCTCAAAGACACGAAATATGATAAAACTTGTGAAGAGAACCAGTCAAAACCTGATTACATGGATTAACTAATTTATGGGCCGGCTGTAGATACTCCTCTACTTTTTAATGTCGTTTCGTTTTCATTCCGTATTTACATTTACTATTTATCTCATCCAACGGTTAATCCCTATTGAAAGTTTTACCTTGTCTACGACCACAGGTCTTATTTGATGTTTACTTAGAGTTGTCAGCTCATTGTTTTCACTGTTCTTCTCTTTTTCAAAATCTTTATTAAATTGCTCTGTCGCAATACAACATGTCTTGAAGCTATATACAAACATACCTAAAGCTGAATTTCTATTATGACGCAGTATAAAATGAAACTTAAAAATGATATCAACTTTATACACTACTTAATGAACGATTGTGAAGATATTTTTCCAGAGTAGTTGTGATGCTTTGAAATGCTGATTTATCATGGAATAAGTAATGAAAGAAAAGTATTTACTCGTCCTAATATAGAAAAAGACTAGTTTCCCATTAAGTTAGTTCATAGTTAAATTTTAAATCATAAACTCTATTATAAATTGAAAATATTTTAAAAAAGTATATACTGATAGGATTCAAGTATAATTGGATTGTATGAAGCTACCGCTTATTAGTAAAAACGTTCAACTCTTAGCAACTAAGTCATATGTCCGAACTCCGCTACACCTATTTTGGAATGTGAAACAACTCAGTAACAGTAGTCATCATGTTCAAAGTATGGTTTGAAGGATGATACACAAATTTGTACACAGCAAACGAGTTAATAATACGACTAAGATTACTAACCACTATGTAAATATAAGTTTGAAGAAAAACGGTCAGATGATTAAGGTTGAACTGTGGTTGGGAAGTGCAATTTATGATGTGTGTTTAGTATTATTCGGGACTCGTAGACCGGACATATCCGTATCCTAATGCTGATGTTAGCACTTGGACTTTAACTGGAAGACCACTATTCTCTATTGAGCAACTGAGTACACGCAAACATATATATGAGTAACGAGTATGTATATATAATTTGGATGTGTTTATACCTTTCCCTTGATGCCATTGTATGCTGCATAAGTTTGGCTATTTGGACCTACGAATGGAATGAATATGAATCCCCATTTGAACATTGACACTTAGATGCAGGTAAATCTAGCTAAGTTCCGAATAAGATGAGACAAACGTCTTGAATTTCACTTGCTAGCCATAATCAAAATTTAATCATATATTACCAATTAATTAGATGTAATAAACTTACATCAGTAACCGTTCGCATACCAACAACATCTAAATATATCCATGAGGATATATCTATGATAATAAATTTCAAATGGTCAGTAGGATCACAGTCTTTCGCCTAGAAAATTAAATAGAAGAAGAGTCAAAAACTCGTGAGCAATCACATCTGAATGTAGTTCAAGGGGCAGTCAACAGGAAACCTCATATCATCTAGGTCTTGTGCTTTTTGAGGCTCATCAGTAAGACATACCTGTAATCTTCAGGGAGCCAATGATCTATGAAGACTTGATCCCGGGTCACCCAGTTTCCGTCTGAGACGGCTGGAATTTATTTGAGTGACTGAATAACTCAAGGTACAATTGATATTTAAAATAAAATTACATGAGATAGGTGACATGAAGCAATGGATCCAGATTTTATACAAGTTGGAACTCATCACTAAAGCTTACATGAAATTTTGTGGAATTCAAAGTTAAGTCACTGAACTATTTGGATCACAACATACCTCTGTAGGTTTTATATGTTAGCACTAATTGATACTCTAGTATTAGTTATATTATTATGTATATATATACATAATACCTTTCAAATTTTGTGGAATAACAGGTGCTCATAAAAATTTAAAACATGTATGAGGCGATAATCTTGTGTGCAGTAAGAAGCATGAGAGCAGTTAACTCTTCCCAGTTGCCCACACCGTGGAAAGGTTCTTCTTAATGTACTTGAACAGCGAATTGGGCTGGTCTTAAAGCCCTAGGAGCGTGACCGTAGTGCCCAAGGGATAGCTACTTGAGGCCAATCACACACGGCCTTTCTGAGAGAGGTTCTTGTTGTTGTAGCTCCGCGCTTGTTAAGCCTCTATCGCCGGGGACGAAAATCCGAGGAGTAAGGTGGGGTGTATATTTTGAGGGTCAATCATTTCTAACCCCAACCTTCTTTTGTTGGAAAGCAGCATCGCTGTTATTCTGGTTGTCAGAGGGAAACACCTTACTGCCGTCACGCCCCTGTACTGCCGGCAGTACGACTTTGTACTCAGGCCTCATATTTGCTGTTTTTAACCTCATCGCTCTTCAACCGACTTTTCTGACATGGTAAGACCGTTGAGGAATGATTGTTCTAGCCAGTATAGCCCGACTGAGTCATCATGATAAGCAAGCCCGACCACTACGTCTAGGTAGTAGCACGGTCAAGAAAAATGTAAGGGGATGTGTCCCATACTGCCTCGTGGCTAGTGGTTGGAATCGATTATCAGAAAGTTTTAGATTTTAATTCTGGCATTGATGGTACTCATCATCAGCTACCTTTATGCATGGATTAAAGAACAAACAACTAGTTCCTGAAAATTGTCTAAGGCTGCAGAATACCAAGAGGTTAGTTACATGAAAACAATCCAATTAGACATCAGGTATCACCTTCAGATATAATAATGAATAATATAAGTACAACATCAAAAGATAAATGGGTTCTCTCTGAGTTATTGTAATTCGAGTGAATAATTATAGTCTAGTGTATTTGACTTCGAAATTACGACACGGATTCAAACAGTTCGTCTTGCTTTCGTAGGAATGCATCACCTGTAGCAAAGAAGGGATGCCAGTTTGATAACCAAGGAACGAGTGTACTTTGCGGAAGTCTACTGTTATAATCCACGGTTGTTAAACATTGTCGTTAAATTACAAAACGTTCGGAGATAACTAGTAATTTATCTCAAGTGTCTTCAAAGCAATCCTTGCCTATGTTAAGACTACTGAGTGTGCAATCATTAGATAAGGTGAAGAGTATTAAACATAGACAAGAAAGTTATTGGTGAAGTCGTGAATTATCATCAGCTAAAGTAGTTAAGACATGCATTACATAAGCACAACTACAACCTACTTCGACGAGTGATATTAGCTGTTGTAGGTTAGAAGAAAATTAGTGGTTATAAATGTCATTGACTGTTGGTCTGAGTAGTGTTGGTAGGTTAGGAACACGTAGTTGGAATCCGTGCGATAAGCAGTATCAGTAATTGAAGATAATAGGTGACATAGCGTGACATAGCAGAATACATCAAAGTGGAGCACTTTAAAAGTGTTTATACTTTTCAAAAATTAATTCTTCCTCCTCTAAGGACATCCTATATATACCTAAAATATTTTTTTAATACTAATAATATTACTACTACTTTGGTATTCGATACGTAAAACGGATTTCATGTGATAACTTGGATGGATGAATATATCTCTCAAGTTCTATAATGTTTTTTTTTTTATTATTTGACATAACCATAATTGATACCAGTTTCTAATACAAATATCATTAGGGTTATAAACAACTTTCAACTGTGTATCATTTACTTATAACATAAATGATTATTATGAAAACAATACAATGTTTTGTAAAGTTAACAATATAAAGCTGTAAATAACTTTCGAATGTACTTCTAAGTAACTTAGGCTATACAGTAATTATCACAATCTGTCACTTATCACATGATGATGATAAATTAACCAGGTTACAATAAAAATTATGAATTTGAAAATTTGGTATTTTTTATTTTATTGTTTTTAATAAAAAAAAAACTGATAATTATATCGATGGATTGTAACTGGGAAGAGAAAAATTAAAACATGCGGTTCATTCTGTTCGAAATTCGTCAGTAGATAAACTTCCGTTTAATTAAATAATTTGGATTGTGACTGGCAAGTGGAATCCGGGACGCGCGTTTCGTCCTATTTGGGACTCATCGGCTGGATGTACCTGCATCCCAATGTTGATGTTCACACTGGGATTCGAACTCAGTCCGTTTCGTGTCGAACAATGACTGACTAGCTTCAGTCTATAACAAATCAACGGGAATATACAAGCTCTTCCTAATACCAATGTGCCCGTTGCACAAGTGTGACTGTCTGGACTCAGTAGTCTAGTGGTGAACGCGGTGGCGTTCGACACGAAACGGACTGAGTTCGAATCCCAGTGTGAACATCAACATTGGGATGCAGGTACATCCAGCCGATGAGTCCCAAATAGGACGAAACGCGCGTTCCGGATTCCACTTGCCAGTCACAATCCAAATTATATAATACTTGTGAAAAAATCGCTATATCGAGGCAATCCGCTCAGGATGCACATATAGCAACAATGACTGACCAGCTTCAGTCTATAACAAATCAACGGGAATATACAAGCTCTTCCTAATTCCGTTTAATTATTGATATTTGGACAACAACCTGATTTTTAGTTCATCTAAGCTAAGTGTCAACATATTATATTATCCTCTGAACTATTGAGTTTGAGTCTTGGTGTGAACATCAACACTGGGATATGAATAAGCCCAACATATGAGAAATATATTAAATGTAATAACAAAATGGATAGTTTCAAAATCGGAATAATGGAAAAAACATTCTGTCGTTTTCTAGAATTCTCTTG
The DNA here is from genome assembly GCA_034768735.1 of Schistosoma mekongi. Classification (NCBI taxonomy): domain Eukaryota; kingdom Metazoa; phylum Platyhelminthes; class Trematoda; order Strigeidida; family Schistosomatidae; genus Schistosoma; species Schistosoma mekongi. The sequence continues at coordinate 42,331,283 of CM068307.1, forward strand.
GAAGTTTCTAAAGAACGAAAACTAGGAGAATTGTCAACTTCAATTAATGCAGGAAAAAATGTGATGATCATTCAATTTATTCGGTAAAAATCATTTCATACTCGACACGCTTAGTCTTCACAAGGTGTAAGAGGCTTGTAGAGAATGTTCAAATTACAGTTAGATTTAAATAATAGTCGAACAATAAAGTGGACTAACGGAAAATGAATTACTGAATATCAACTCACTGATTTAAAGGTAATGGATACGCGTAGCGACAGAAGGTCCTGGATTCTAACATAGGCAGTAGAGCATAAACTCAGTGATAAGCAGTGTCGTACTAAGATAGAACAACTCAGTCCGATGTCTCCTAATGTTTAATAGATTCAAACTAACGTCAATACGTACTGTCAACTACACATATTTCTTTAGATGAACCATGAATAAGCGTGATAAAGCATGCAGAATGTGATTAATGAAGCATAAATTAAGAGTAATAAAGTAATTTTGAAATTCCGAAGCTAGAGAAAGAAAGATGAATTCATTCGCGCTACCGATTATAAGCCATATAACATAACTTCTTTAATTACTGATCATGGTTAACACGTATACTTCAAACAAGTAGTTTTCAACTACCAATATGACTCAAACCATCAGCAAATGACTTCATAGATTAATAAATTAGTTCGGCTGCAACAAACCTTCCTCCATCCTACTCCATATGCCAGCCATCAATGAGCATCGAAGTCGAGCATACGCAATATTTGTCTCAGACAACTCAGTCGATAGGGATTTATAATCACATAAAACTGATTGTCGTACTAACCTAATACCATATTAAATACAGAAAAGCATTATATAACGACGATAACAATAACATAAAAATCAATTACATCAGTCATAAGTTCCAAGTCATTAGGAAATTTTTCACATTCTTTCTTTTTCGGCTTTACGTGCTTAATTAAATTTTTTACAAAAGATGGCTGATTTCCCACTTTATGATGTTGACGATTATGACTGTCGCTGTTGAGTTGTCGTTGTTGTCGACGTTGATATTGTTCTTTTCGTTGCTTAATATGTTGACGATATCTAATCACTTTATGTGGATCAATATCAGTCAACCGATTTATCCAATTCTGAAAGGATTCAGCATTTGCATAATATAATGGACCACCATATTTCAGAATAATAATCTTGGGGAGTTTTACAGCCTGAAAATTGTAAAACATGAATTATTTCAACCGTATATTTGATGAATAAACGTGTGACTTATTTAGTGGATTAATTTTCCTAGAGAATTTACTAGAATTTATGGTTTATTGAAGGAACATGGAAATGTGATTACCAAATAGGTAGTGAGAACATCGTAGTACAATTACATAGCACAACTAATTAGTTGAAACAGGACTTCATTTTGATAGTAAAGCAGTGGAGAAGTGGTTAAGATGTCCAACATTTAATTACTATATCAAAGATTCAAACCACACTCAACCTACTTTTATATAGGTAACTGTGTAGCATCACTAGCTTTTACATTCTAATTGTTACTCACAGCCAGTTGCAAAAATCTGCACCACGTTAGTCAATGTTAAATTGGCCCTCAAGTATACAAGCATTTGGATCGAGGGTGTATGGGTAAGTAATACTGATACTAATGGAAGTAAACGATATGAGTAGACTCCAGGTCTTTGATTATAGGCTTCTTCGGAGCATCGCTCGTGTATCATGGCACTACCGAGTAAGCAATGCTGATACTATAGATAGAGTAGATAATGTTGTGAAATGTCATCAAAAGTGATGATTGGGGCACATACTGCCTAACCACCGCTTACCATAGCCACAGAGTAGAAGAAAACTAAAAGGAAAACTAAAATGTGGCATTAGTCCATGACCACTGATCTGAACAGTGGTAGTAAGTGTGAGCTATTGTAAATTGAGCAAAACGCACCTACGTGCCTAGCTTTACGTTGTTGATGAATTACTGACTGTACTTATTTTATTAGAAAAGTATCAAAATACAATAATCAAACGTGGAAAGATAATTAGTCGGAAAGATTATCAGGATGAATTAACTTACTACTTGTGTAATAATGAAAATGTAGCACAAGTTATCACTCGAATTCCTACTCTTTCATTTAAAACATAATTAAGTGACTAGATTGAAATCATGAAATCATAATGTGAACTGCTCGCTATTAGACATTTGACTGTAGCCTGTATGTTCAAATATTAATTGCCTATAGTCAACCTAGACGCTAAAGGCTTTTTTCAAATGAAAGAACGAGAAGCTGAATAAAAACCTGTATCGAAAATGATCACTTCAACTTGAAGTAAACGATGAGGTGTAACATGCTATAAAATGATGTTGACTATACAATTACTTACAGTGTAGAAAACATTTTGTTAGAGAACTAGCAACAAGCCTAGTAACAAGTAGTGAATAGGCTTTAAAAATAATCATAATAAAAGTAACTATAGTAAATACTAACCTCATCATATTTTGCTAAATCTACATAAATATTTGTATTGGGAATTTGACCAAGTTCATAATAATATGTTGACTGTGTACGGTATAATACAGTTAATAAGGAGAAACATAGGCCAATCAACAATCCTAATGGGACGTCAATCAACGCAGTAGCCAAGAATGTTACAAGCCATATAAGCTAAAGAAACAAATAGAATGATAAAAAAGCAAACCTTATTACTTTATTGTTTGAATTCGATAAAGATTGATTTCGGTTAGGAATTACTAAAAGACGGATACCAATAGACAACTATTTTGTCCCAGTAACAGACACCTTAATGGCACTATGGATTGAACAAAGGAAATTTAAATATCGAGTCAATATTAAGCTAACAGTACAACTAGTTAGGCGCAAAATAACAGGACTCTAACTTCGACAGAATTAAGACGGAGCATGATTATCATCCGATACTATTAGTGCTAATGCATTTTCTTCCGGGTTGTCTGAACTCCACCAGTTTCGACTACTGATAGGAACTTCGAGTTTTGAAGTGGGTCATTAGTGAGCTTATTATTATGGTTATTATAGGACAAAATAAGTGTTTTCTATAGTACGTGGTAAATACAAACATTAAAACCAGTCCCCCACAGGACTATATCAAGATAAATTATTTGTATTTAATAACAAAATTGAACAACAAATGTACAGTAGTAATTGACTGACGAACGAAGGTATATCCGATTCTATTTGAAGTGCTTCAATCAACATCACTTTTCTATCACCAACACCATGAAAAGATATTTCATCCTGAGAAACATGAAAAACAAAATTTGGTGATGTGTGGTCTGAATGACCACAAAGCTCAAGGAATAGATACTTGAGGCTAGTCAGATATGTATTGTAATTCATGAGGATTCGATCTTCGTAATGTTCACACCATACCACATACAGTGGAAATTCGTATGGAAAAATAAATGTGCTATTTTTAGAACTGATGTTTTCAATTACATTCCTTTCTCCATGGGAAGAGGTATTCTTGTAGATTCTAGTTGTTCAAAGGAAAGACTTTAATAACATTATATCCCAGTACATTCGACAGTATGACAACATCATCGAACATTAAATTTGAAATCTGTAATCATACCGCTTTTCAGCTAACCTACTTGTCATGATAGGACAAAAATGAACAAGTGCTTGGGTGAGTCATCTTGATTAGCGAGACATGCTTGTAAGTGATACTACCAATATATAACGTTTAAAGCTTGACTTTAGGTAATGAAGTATATTACACTATTCAACAAAAATGGATAAGAACCAGATACTGAACGTAAAACGTTTAGACCGAATTGGCGAATACTAAGAAAATAAACTTTTCTCAGAACGTGGTTACAAGCTGCCTAACATGGAGCAGTATACGAAAACTCTGCAGCTGGCGCTGCTCCACTATGTGGATTAGAGTTTTATCGCGAATAGTCAAAAGGAATACTGTAAGAAAATTCTAATTGCATCAAAGCTATGAAATAATCCGTGGTATTTATAATCATGTAAAACATTTCTTAGTAGCTTGTTGTACTAAATAGTTCTCCGAATATAAGTAAATATATTCAGCGGAATGCTTTCAATATTTCCAATCCACATTAGATAATGAAGACCCGATGGCCTTGAATGAAACAGAAAAGTTACAAGTATCTATGTCCAAAAACTGCACAGCCATTTTGCCTTAGTTCAGTATTCAGCAGTAGTACAACTCCGCAATTTGGCGCTGAGAGTAGATTGCTCAAATCTTGCAACAACTATGATATACTGAGACGATAGCAATATACACAAACAATTATGGACACTGTATGCTGAAAATTCATATTGCACTAAACATAACATTGAATAAAGTATTATTTTTATTTCTACTAATATTATTATCATTACTATTATTATTGAAAATTTGATTGATATAAAGGAAACTATAAGAACGAAAGAGGATTCCTGAAATCATAGAAGCTAAATTAGTCTATAGTCACTAGGCATAATGACTATATTTTGTAATCTATTCGGAAAGAGCCAACAGAAGAAGATAGTCAACTGGAATATAGGGAGAAGTAAGTTTGGTAGGACCCCTGAAGAAAGCCGTTCATAAGTAAGTTCATCAGAAAAAGAGTGATTTAGCAGCTTACTTCAATATGATGTTATCTGCAATAATAATGAAATTTTAAGTAAACCGTCAAGCTTACAGAACACAACACAACCAAAGGCAATTAAGACTAAATTCAAACTTCGATGAAAATTGGGCTGTTTTATACCTTATGCTGAACAATTTTTTAGATGCTACTAGTTCACGATTAAAACTACTTTAAATAATATGGAATTATATCAGAAAATAAGAATTTATTAGCTTTAATTATTGTCAGGTGGTTAGGGGTGAATAACAAGTCACCTTAAATGACCTAAGTTTCATGTTCGTTAGCACTTATTAACATGAAGTACCTAGAATCTTGAAAAAAAAATACTGATGTTACTAGTGAAATTCAAGCACATATCATATAGTCTCAAACTTTGCCACTAAGTTATTTGTGATGTAACTGACCTCTTGAAACACTTAGTTCATAAACTAATATCATATTTATCTAATATTTTAGATCTGAACAAATTTAACCGATTTTAATTATTCTAAAAAGTTAAATAATAATACTAATTAATATGTCGAAAAATAGAGTAAATAAAAGGTATCCATGTATACTAACCATATCATATAGTGAAGAATGATAAAATACTCGTACATCCGTGATTTGTAGAAAGATACTTTCAAGTGATACTACAATAATAGATGATAAAATACACTGAAAAGTAAGTTAATACAATAAAACAAGAGGATGAGGGGGTGGGATCTAAAGTCATTTTCAATAAAAAAGAATAAAGTAAACAGGTACAAATGAACATAAAACACTATAGAATAACACTAAGCAGACGACCACTGAAAACCAGGAAGTAATGGAAAACAGTTCTGTAACATTACGGAACTCTCCAGGAGTGCTAATTCATAACACGAAAGATCGAAAATAAGACCTATAGACTTCATGGAGAAGGCTTGATATCTACAATTATCAATTACGATTGGTGATACAGAGAACACATCCAATATGAATGAAGTCCATTAGCTACGATTACGCACCAGAGCTAAGGGGATTACTTCACAAATTTAACCACTAATAAACACATAAAGATTGTAGAGATTGTTGACATCAAGTATTAAGCTAACTAGTAGTAAACTAGTAGGCGCTAACTCAATCATCTAAAGTTCAGCAATTCCCCACAATCCCTGAAGGTCCACGACACAACCCCTGACAAGACGGTGAATGCGCGCCAACACTGAAGGGTTACTTATTAGGTCGAAATAGCTATCTAGTGCTTCCTGGTTTTTTAAATAACTACAGAAAAATATTTATTCGGCTGATAGTCAAGTTGAGTTTTTAGTAACAATTCATCTAGAGGCTCTATGTCAATAATTCGGTGACATCAATCGGCTTTTTAAGATATAACACCAACCGATGAGGTTGCAATATGTATATCAGTCTAAGTGACTCGAATTCGCATACACTAAATTGTTGGTATCACAGACTCTAACGGAGATAGTCAGTAGGGAATCCGGAATATAAGTTACGTGCTTGACGACACTGGTCAGTAAGGCATACTTGAGACAATCAGGGGAGTAATGTTCCACGCGAAACAAGAACCCTCATCACCCAGCTTCACAGTTAATTAAGCTATCACTGAGTAGCAAACTTTGACTCCCCAGCTATTCATTTTACTAACTTCATCTCATTGTGCTGACGCCGTATAGCAACGCGGGATAATATATACTAGCGCTGGAATCTACAATGATTACGACTGAATGTTTGACTGGATATAACCTGCAGTTTAATACAACTGAATTATTTATGAAATTAGCTAAACAAACATATTCGTTAACTTAGGTAAATAACTTCAATGTTTTTCACAAATTTCAGTCACACTACCCTATACATTATTTAAATAAAAGCAAAGTGTAACTATCTTTGTACACTACAGAAATGAAAATAAGCAACTTGACACGTAAAACACATACCATCGGTACTGTTTGTAAAAATTGTCCAATCACAGTAATCACAAGTAGAAGAATACAACAAGAAATCAAGGAAGCGATCTATCCATCCAAACAAATACAAATTGTGAAAAGAAAGAAATTTATTAAAATAGGAAAAAAAATTTTAAAAGAAACCAAACTCTTCGTTGCACGTCTGTCAAAAAGGAAACAAACGAAAAATAACGGAGTAGTTTGATACAAGTCTGCGACATTTATCCAACATTATCAAGGTGATTATGAGCACTGTTTGAAGTATGAAGTAAGTGGTCACTTACCAGTTGCGTATACCATGAAAACAAACTTTTTCCTGACGGATCAACATTTCAAATCAGTTTAGTGTAGATTTGGATAACTGGTATGATAACCACAGAGCCACAACAGCTTGATGTCGGTCAAATATAACATTTTTGAGTAGTTTTGGATGCGTTAACTCCACACTTTTCAAATGTTACCGCTGGCGACTGAAACATATAGAGCACGATAAGGTTTCTCGTATAAGCCCTATCTTTCTTAATTTTTCACTACGTTTTCAGAACGAAACAACCCAACAGATGTTGATTGTATGAAATAAACATCTTACCACTATCAAAGGCTTAGGGAATGGTCTTGTGACATTATCGAAAGTGTCGATTAGTTAAGTGATCCTGAGTATTTTATCGGCTTTAGTATGATTAGAGTTAGTTTGTGACTGGTAGGTGGAATCCAGGATGAGCGTAACGACCAACTTAGAACCCATCGGCTGAATGCACCTGCACATCCAGGCGACGGTTTCAAAATAGGATAAATGCTCGCCTCGAATTTCATATGCCAGCCGCAACCCAACTTTGACCATACCTGTTAAATAACGGTGCATCAGGACAATCCACTAATAAAATACACACAGCAGTAGAGAATGGTATATTTCAGTCCTTAACAACATCAATGGGAGCATACAAATACATTCAAATCATAGTTTAGTTTCCAAAACGTGTTGAAATTGCAGTTACCAAGCATAAAAACCTTGGTTTACCTATTTATAAGGAGATAGTTATCGAATTTGTAACACAGCTTCACAATCTCTTATGTTGTCACTGAGCTATAAAGGCGCCGACTGGTATTCTGTAGGTTTGAGAGACTTACACTGTCTGATCACTGAGTAGTTATCAAGAAAAATTTCAAATTCCGCAGGTAAACTTTATTAACAAGTACAAATTAATATGAGACTTAAGTTAAGAGGAGTTTCCTGATGACGATTTCCAACCACCTAGCATTAACAAAGTATAAACTTAACAGACAATAAAACTGACTAACTTGAGAACACATTCCAACACCATAGGCAACTGACGTTCGGGCTAAGGCACCAGATGCTGGTTGACAACGAAAAAAGCCAGATATTACATTGCATAAACCTAAGGCACGAAATTCCTGTTTCGTAAACAGGCATATATTAGGGAAATAATGAATGGCAAGTGAATAATTGTTTGTCATCGCACAGTAATCGATTAATATTTAAATAACTCAGCATAAGACAACTTTAAGTAAATATCTACTACTTACCTATGAACAACGCTATGAATAAAATTGTGACTAGTGTAGTTCCAGAAATGAGACAACTACAAGCTAATAGTATCGGACGACCTCGCATTAAAGAGGATTGATGGAAGTTGAAAATGCAATTTACTGAATACCAACTAAGTGGTCTGAGGGTTAAATGTTCGCCGTAAAGCCTAAAAGTACTGCATTCGATTCGTCTCAGAGTAATGGTTGCAGACTACCTCACACACTAGTATGTTCAGAACTACGGAGGTTTAAAATGTTATTTGGTCAGTCGGTAGGTGATGTAAACTACAAAATCCAAAAATCTCAAAAACAATCTACTAACAGTATAATTTAAACGTATTGCTTAGTCACACAGACTCAGTCAGTCACGTATAAAGTATGAACCTGAAACATGTGGATCGGTTCAAGTTCCCGCAGCGAGATGAATATCAGAGGTAGTAGAAGTAGCATAATATCAGTGGTAGTAAAAAATAGTAAGCATAGAAAACACAGTTCAACAACCTAGTTTAGATAAAAGAGTCAAGTGTTTGAAGATAGTCGGCAAAAAAACCTTACTTAACCTTGGTTTTGTGCTAGGTTTAGGATTAAACAAACATGAAACTGATCACAACACAGTGATCAATCAATATCTTAATAGAGTCCATGCGAGAATTACAAATCTATTTAATTCATACTTTGATCTTAACATGACTTCCAAGTTATGCAATTTGGAGCAGCAGGGTCAGAGTAATTATCAATCCAAATCGCACTACATTCTCCACCCCGTTCCTCCAAAAAATGACTCTTGATCTAGTTCTCCAGTAATTAAGAAGACAGAAAGTTGAAGTTTAATCAGAACAGGTGATTCAAATATAGAGAAAATATACTAGGTACATAGAGTTTTCCCCAAGGAGCCTATAGTATCAGTTATTAAGAAGCTGCAAATTTTGGAGCATTAAATTCAGATTGACGAACGCAGTTGAAAATCCCTTATTTTAGGTTATGTTCTGGGGAAATGGTGCTTTCCTCAACAGATTTCACGTCCACAAACAGTTGAAGAAACAGGTAAACAATGAAGAATATTGTGGTAATCCCCAATATTTAGTTCAGGTGAATCTAGACAATCATCTGACTTATGTGTACTTTTATTCCTGGTGTTTTTATAAATGTGTTCCTGTTTTGTAATTCACACATTCCTCCCCCCCCCAGTGTGTGTTTGATTACTCATTTAAGTTGTTACATTGTTTTGGTGAGGTATGTTAGGCTGATCTTATCTTTTTTTACCTGTCATTGATTATCCAATTTTGACCCCTTTGTGCTTATATATCTGATCATGCCCGTAAACTGGCATGCCCTCATGTACACAATGATACATGAGAATGAAAACTATTTATTTATTTATTTCATATATATATATATATATATATATATATATATATATATATATATATATATATATATATATATATATATATATGTATATATATATATCCAGCTAGATTCCTTATTCCGTTGATTACTTTTTTACTGGATCACCTTGATGGATTGATCACTGGGTTTGCTGGGTCCTGGATTGCTGAGTGCTGATTGTCGATTGCTTGTGATTCCACTTCTGGTTATTATAAAACAATTGTGCTGCTACTACTTCTGAGGTCTCACTGTGTTACTTCGTGATTACTATTTAGAATACTAAGTCCTGAGAAGAATATTACAAATATATGTGTCAATGGCCTTGATGATTATTGATAATACAGTCTCAATGTTTGCTTCTAATGATTTGAGAGTAAAGGCGATTCCAAATAACCTCAAACATCCTTGCAATGATTCCCAAGATATTTCTTATATACTATAAAACTATTCGTTTTCTAGTTTTTAGGGTTGAATTCAAGAAATTCATTAGAATGAACTGATTTAACCATATGTGAAGTAACTGAATAACATTCTTCTACTTAAAGCAGGTACTGATGATGTTTACATTTAAATCCACAAACGGTCAAATTAACAAACAAACTGATCGACTTCTTCATTTACTAAATTTAACAGTGCTAATCATTTTAAATCCATCAAAATTATTGATTTTGCTTTAACTGAATTAATTTTAGTTAAGGCACTAAAAAAGTAAAATTTTTTTACAAGCTTTTAACTATTCGCCTTTTGTGAGTACACTGTACATTTTCTAGGTTGTGTTTGCAATTCCTTGATCCCAACGGTTCCTTTTGCAAAGCATGAGTTAAATCTACCTCTTTTTGGTATAAAATTGTTTTCCTGGTTTCTGGTGTCAAGGATCGCTTGTTTAGGTATCGAAATCTTGTCTGAATTTTGAGGTCATCCAATACTTCACAAATGACGAAAGTTGACGGTAAAAATGTTGTTACAATCCCAAGCTTGTCGACTCCATGTAGAAAGTGTGGTGTGCAGTGTGACGAGTCCAAATAGTGGTATCACATTGTAAGCATGAATCAGATATCTAACGCTTTCATAGGATTTAGGAAACTTTAGAGCATTTGGTTATCCTAGGAATGATTCTATGACACCATCAGCTTTTTATTTTAGGCTATCGCATTAGTGAATATGGTCAAAAAGCACATTGCTACACAGAAATCACATGACCCAATTAATTGCGGTTTTTCCACCTGCTTAACAAACTATTGAAGCTAGGTGTACACATAGACTCTACTCTAGACCGGATACAGGTATAGTAATAATGACGTAATTAAGTGTCATCTCTATAGGCAGCGTCATCACCTGACTAGATGATGAAACAACGGTCCTCCATACAAGTAGACAAAGGCTTCCAGTAAGTTATGCACACTACATATACTACAGACAACAACTACCGATGCTTTTGTCGGATAGCTAACATA